>CM052190.1:12966231-12984452 GCA_028455805.1 Lasioglossum figueresi | reverse complement strand
AAAAAAAATGAAGTTTATATTTATTGTTAATATAGTAGGTTGGCATTTATTTTTTTGATTTATTTTTAACATTTATTGTATGCCTGTAGTTTCTCCCAAAGGATATGCATACATACATATCATCTATGTCTCTAAAGGAATAGAAAGATCATCTTTGTTTTTTTCAAGGCGTATGATATATTTTCATTTTTATGGAGATTTTTTGGATTATTCCAAGTACAAAAATAATAAGGTATAATGTTAAAAAATTGATAGGATGCGAATAAGGTTAAACAGGTTACTAAAAAGGTAATTAAATAATAATAACGTATTATAAGGAAATGAATAACATACACTCTGAATACATAAATGAATAACATAAGTCTCAGGACTGTGATCATATTTGTATTCAACTCTGTAAAAATGAAATAATCGTTGAACGATGCGAACAGATTTTTCCTTATTTAAAGGTTTATATGTCAAGGAAAGGATGCTGCACTCATATATCAAAAATTTTACCAAGAAGTAAAAAAATATTTACATTTTCTTTTCATCGAAGAATTCGCCACGTTTCTTTATTACAGTTTCCACTATTCTTGGTATCCGCGTGATCAATTTTTTCATACTTTCTGTAGTTATATTATTCCATTCTCGTTCCAAAATATTCCATAAATGTGTTTTCGTAGTAGGGCAAAAGTTTCGTATCTGTCTATCCAGTTTATCCCATAATTTTTCTATGGGGTTCAAATCTGGTGATTGGAGTGACCGTTTCATAATTTTTAATGAAGTCGAAGTTGATCATTGAAGTTGATCCGAATACAAGGTTTTACATATTTTTGACGTGTGTTTGGATCATTATCATTATATGTATATTATGTAGTTAATACAGTTAAAGGTTCATAATCTATACAAAATGCCAGAGTTTTACTAAAAACCAGAGGTGTCCTAAGACTTATGAACGAGAGTGTACATTGTACATACATATACACTACTGTGCAAAAGAAAGAAGCACCCAGTTTAACTATAAGATAGCAAAAGTTCAAGACCTAAATCATGTTAAATAGTAATGCCCAGACTATGAAAATGAACGTAATGCATTAGAAACAAAGCTTCTCAAAGGCAAGTACTGTTTCCATCTTTGTGTTAGTTCCTTCTTATGTAAACCTGGTATACATAGAAGGTCTGAAAATAATTTATAATTTTCTCAAACAATGTTCCGTAAAAATTTAGAAACAATGTAACACCAAATTAATGTAAACCAAATGTAATAATACTGTACTCGCTATACAAACCACTTGGTTTGAAGCAATAATAAATAATAATAATAATCTTTACGTAGAAATTGTATTGTGCAATGACTGATTTATTGCATTTAAATTTAAAGTATTAGTTAATCCGCAGTAACACATATATTCTCAGAACTATTCAATTAAACAGCGGAATCGATTTTCAAAACTTACTATGTTCTTATTTTAGTTTTTACATTTTCTATGAGTCTCAATCAAACCTTCAATCAATTTTCTATCAAGTATTGTCGGGTGCTTCTTTCTTTTGCACAGTGATGTATTTATTCGACTCCGTTCAGAATCTCCATCACGAGTCTGACTGGATATTGTAGGGCAAAGGGGGCTGATCCTACGAGACTGTTTCGACGCCGTCTAGACAAGGAGCTAACCCGGCACATTCAACCCTAAGGGTTGAAGTACCGTGCCGCATAGCTTAGAAAATATCAAAGAAGACCACGTCCCAAATGAATTCTTCGGTTTCCTTTAGCTTGGCAAATAAAGGGGTTAGGATTAAAGGCGATTCGCGGACACGCTTCCCGTAAGGGTCGGCTGCAGGGCAGCCCTCGTGGGTGGGAGAGAACCGCCATTAAGTTGTTACGCTAGTTTATTCTCCGGTGGGCGCGCACACCACCCTCAATTAAATCGCTCTGTCTCAGCTCCGGTGCAACGACATCTCGCGAGATCCCGCCATTGGGGTCCCGCGCCGAAAAAACAAATTGGACGATCACCGATATTTCTCGGACGGTTTTCTTGGCTGTCGAACGAAATCCCCCTCGAGCACAGTAGACATGCCGAAGAAGCGCCAGTCGAGGAAGGCTTGGTCGCCTTCTATACGGGGAAGAGAGGCGCGACGGTCCTCGCCCGCGGACCCCTTTCGGGACCATTTTCGTGATAGCTCAGGGCCGTTTATTAAGGAAGATTTACTCGCCCCGGCAACCTCGCTACCCCCCCGGGCGTCACCTGAAACATTTTCAGCCCGATCTCTGGTGTTTGACCTCTCTAGGAATTTGCCTGGACACGGATAAACGTTCGTTTGATGGTCCACCGCGGCGATTAACATCACTCCGCCTGTAAAGAATTCTGTCCATCCCGTGAAAGGGTTCCCCGCATCGAGCTCCTCTTCCCTGGAAGTATTTTGAACTTGTCAAAACGGGGCTTTGAAGTTGCCCCTGGTGCCAACCAATTATCCTCGCCCTCTTCTTTCGCCTGATTTCTATTCATTATGGTATTGACAGCGATTACGCTGTAGTTTTAGTAACGAGACTCGATTGTTCGAGGCGAGTCTGTTTAGCAGATGTGTGTGCCGGTAATTATGAAAATGGTTAGCTAAGTCAGAATTCCAAAAAAATTTGACTTCACTTTGTATCACATCGATTGATTTTATTAAATGTTCGTAAATTGTATTTTAATTGAAGTTGGTCATCGTCGGACTCGATCAGGTTCATGTTACGTTTATTTTGGTATTTTGGTCTGAGTCATTTTCTTTCTTTATGTCGTGGCATTTCCGAAGAAGTACATCATTATTTTTCTATCATGTCATCAGTGCGAATCTTTAAGAAAGTCGTTAAGTGATGAAATCAATTTTTATTTTACTTCTGCTTACCACTTCTGCTTACCAAAGATCCGCAGTCTAGTCATGAGATAGCGGTTCAGATAAATCAATTTATATTAATCTATAATAATATAATAATAAAATATGGAATGATAAAATTGGTTGCTGAAGATGATATCAGCATCGTGTCAGTCACGAAAGAAAAATGCAAAAATATGATTAATATCTTGCTATACATCCCACCGATTTATCAATATCATTTTGATAACGAAGTTAAAAAGTCGAATCTTTCGTTATCGGAGAAGAAAATGTATATTTTGAAATTACTTAAAACTAACTTAACTTTAAATGAAATTTATAATGTCCTCGTAGCGATGTGTCCCTTCTTAGACGAATCATTCATTTTTGGGACACACTGTGTAACCGCAATACATACTAAATATGCTTGTAAAATCAAATCAATATATCTAATAGCCTTTCCAGCGCTACAAAAGAAGCGTACAAAAACTGTCTCATCGAATTTTAGCAGCAAAACACGTGCTACGAAAATCTCTAAATTTCGATAAAGCACAGCACTTCATGAGTGCCTGAACGATAAAAAGATATTAGTAAATTGTCCCCTACATATTAAACTCTAGCAAGCAATAAAAATATTAGACGTCAGGTGAAATGTTTGAAACCGATTTTTGGCCAGCTAAATCAATGAAAAGGATCACTGTGCGACGACTGATTTCGCGCAACGCTCGCCAAATTTTCGGCCTGGTCACCGATCGGTCATCAAAGCATTCAGACATGAGAAAAAGCCGCAGAACCGTCACTTTCGGAGGGACATCCGGCGAGGTAGACGTTCGTCCCTTTTTTTCGCAGTTCGCGCGACGACGCGTTGCGAATCCTCTTCTACGAATCGTTTCGTGGAGAGAGACTCTATGGCTGTTCTCGTGGGTTTCTTATTTTACGGAGCTCTGTGCAAATTGCCCAAGGATTAGAATCGCGAGCATGGGCTGCGTGCTGCGGCCCCCGAAGCGATGAATTATTATTGTCTCGTGCCTCACGCAGCCACGCTCCGCGTTATGCAGTCGTACGGACCATCCTCGTAACGGCCGGACAGCGAAAAATAATATCGCTAGCTGCCGGCCAACAAAATAACTGGATCCTCCTCCTCCGAAGCAATGCCAGCCCATCCTCGGTGATTATTGTGTTAGTACTGGCGTCAAAGGTTTCTCCTATTATCTTGCCGAGACTAGTCTTCGACTATTATTTAGAGTACACTTTTTCTTTTACCGCGCGAGACCAAATGATAGGATCCGGTATCTCGTATAATTAACAGAAAATATTGTACAATTTTAAATTTTGCATACTGGGAATACAGTGGGACCTCGATTAACCGGATCCCGATTATAAACAAATATGCGTTTAAATATGATTACATTATGATGGGAAATAAATTTTAAAAAATAAACAATTTATTTTGGAATACAATGTACACTTTAATTATTTCTCTCGGGTCTTAATTTATCCGGGCTGCTTGTCTCCCGATCAAGCCGGTTTTAATCGAGGACCTACTATAATTATAAACTCAATCCAATTTTTAGATTTTTCAAACTAAAATTGAACTGGAGATGCAACAGGTGAAAATCTTTTTTTTTTAAATTGTATTCTTATCTGTGGATAAATGTAAAGTCAATGTTCATTTTGTTACGTTGCCATTGAATATTCGTTTCTTTTATTTTTGGTTACGTTTTATAAACCTGCTACGAACACTATCCACTAATTTATTTAAAGTTTTGTTTGGAATATCTGATCGCAGAATTTTATTCTTTGTTCGAGTTCAATAATATTTTCTATAAGTGGCTTTCTTGATGGTAGACCTTTTGCATTAGAATTCTTTACAGATCATTAAATATTCATTAACTAAATGAAAGTACCTGTCTTGTGTTCGCGCCTAATATCAAAAGAAATATGATATTCTTCTCTTTTTAAATAAAATGTTCAAATAACTGTTCTTAGTTAATGTTGCTTAAGTAATAATGTAACTGAGAAATTATTTAATGCTGGTTTTACTTGGAATTTCGGTACTCGTTGTTCGATTATACCTAATTAAGATTTTCTTTGATAGTGTAACATCTATTCCAAAACCAAAGACTTCTATTTCAAAATCACAGATTTCCAACGATTATCATGACAATGTTCAATTTTACCACAAATATATCAATTGAAAAAATTTTATTTCAGGATGAATTTCTGTGATCATTTTGTTGGCATTACGAAGAGACCTGTCGCCTATTCTTTTTACAAGTTTGGCTCATTCTCTGTATTTTCTCTGAGCCATCCGTGCGAAAACTGTATTTTACATTAATCACTTAGGAAATATTTTATTTTGAAACAATTCAGATAGGTTTGTAGTCAACTTAAAGGGGTATACTCGTTTCTAGGATTGCAAGGGTCCGGGATGCGCCTTTTCATTTCTCAATAATGCAAAGACGGAGTTTTTCAGTAGTCAAAACGCTAGATAAAAGATCAATCTAGGCCGCAATCGCCCTCAAAAGTCTTATTTTTACGTTTACGAGGCGTAATTTGTATTATTCGACAGCATGTAGCTGTTGCAGCTTTATGAAAATAGCTACATGCGCAGTTTTATGCTTCCGAGTAATGCAAATTACGCTTTGTAAACATAAAAATAGGACTTTTGAGGGCGTACGTGGCCTAGATTGATCTTTTATTTAGCGCTGCTGACTACTGAAAAACTCCGTCTTTACATTATCGCCCTTGCAATCCTGGAAACGAGAGTCTACGCTCTTAATATAACAAGGATAATTACATCTGTTTTTTTTAAATTGAATTAAAATTATTCATAAATTAATTCGTCATAATCTAGATTTACATTGCGTAGCGTCTTATGGTACTGTCGCGTTGCGGAATGTGTAAAAATCAAAGAGCTTTTGATAGAAATGAGACAGAGCGATGATATTTTTTTGAAATTAAAGCTGAAATATTGCAGAATGCAGGAAAAATAGAGAGATTATGGTACGAACGTTTTTCAACCTTGAAAATCGGTGTTTATTCAATGCCATGTCCGGATAGATTTTTTTCTTGACATGCTTTCTTCGAAGTAAACGTTAAAATACTTCATTATGTTTATTTTGATTGCGTTTTATATATGAGAATACAATATACCTTCAAACTAGCAGGTTATCACATTATTTCAACGAAAAAATGATTTCATTAGTTTTGTTCATAAAATTCGATTTTTTACGAAATCCCAAGGTGGTAGAGAAATTTTACGTCAGGTTAGAAATCAGCGTGACGAAATCTACAGGGAATGATGTATAGCATGTCAAGAAAAAAATCTATCCGGACGTGGCATTGGATAAACTACAATTTTCTTGAAATATTGCAAGTTTAACACCGATTTTTCAAGTTTAAAAAACGTTTGCACCGTAATCTCTGTATTTTTTTCCATATTCTGCAATATTTCGGTTTTAATTTAAAAAAAATATCATCGCTCTATATCATTTCTATCGAAAGCTCTTTAATTTTGACAGAGAATTCACTGGTTTGTCCCACTGTGTGGCGCTGCAATGGACGCGCGATAGTAATAGGTCAGTGTACTGAAAGAAAGGCCGGTTCTTCTAGTCGTTCTCTGTTTTCTGTTCGTTCGATTAGATCGCCGGGCGAGACTTTTGCGGCTCGATGACTGTTTTACGTTGCCCGCGGACACGAGGAATGTCGCGTCGTACGGCCTTTCGATTCCATGAAGACATATCCGCGCGCACACGTGGCTACACGCACGAACGAACGAGCGCCGCGCCGCGCCGCGTCGAGCCGCGCCGTGCCGAGCGGCGATACGTCAGCGTGCACCCACATTCATTGTGCCGCACTACGATTTCTCATTGTAGGTGGAGGAGGCACGGTACGAGTTATTGACTTGTTTGATCCTGGGTTACGCCCCGACCTACCTTAACTCTGACTTACTATCTTGCCACAAGAGCTTTTGACCCGCGATCGGGGGCGTTCGCGAGCACCGTAACGATCCTTTCGATTTCTTCGGGGGTACCCAGCAGCTCCATCTTGCAAATTTTATAATCTACGCTGCTATCAATTTTCTAAGAAAATAAAATTGTTAATGCTTTCGGCGCAAGGGTTCGATCATTTATTACTAATTTATGATTTATCCATTTTGCAAATTACTAAAGTAATTCCGACGTTTCGATCTACATTTAGATCATCTTTAAGCGTTACTAGAGTTGCGTCTCTGAACAATTTTTATATTAAAACAAATGAAGAATATTTTGAAATTTAAGAATACATAACAGAGAAAGGGAATATTGCTAGTAATAAACTACTCACTAGCTTTAATAGCTTTCATGAAAGACTCCAATTCACACATGAAATTGAAAATAACTCAAGTTTTAACTTTCTTGGCGTCAGCGTAATTAGAGCAGAAAAGAGGTTAAAAACCAATTGGTTTCATAAATCTAGCTGGTCACGTAGATAGTTGAATTTTTATTCATTCCATCCCATGCAACATAAACTGCAGTTGTTAGACCTAACAATTTATTGTTAATAAAAAGTATTCTAAAACATAACGGTTACCCTGCCAGTTTTGCAGCCAATGTCATCAAAGAACGTATCTTCGAGATATATCACCTTCTATTAATTGAAAAACAGAAAGAGGAAAAACTAAGAAAAATGGGGTCCATTAGTTGAACAAATACCGTGGTTGTTCCTTATGTTGAAAACATCTCCAACGACATAAAAAGAATATTTCGAAAAGTAGGAATGCAAACTATTTTCAAAATCCCACATTATCTAAAAAATTGGTTTCCAACGATCAAGAACAAGTTACCACTGTCCAAGAGTTGCAATATAGTATACTCAACACCATGTATGGAATGTAGTCAAGTTTTGATTGGGCAAACGTCCAGACATTTAGAAACACGAATTAAAGAGCATAAACACAACATTTTCTTACCTCCATCTCAACGTACCGCCTTGACGAGACATTCAATAGAATTTGACCATAGATTTGGTTTTGGGAATGCAAAAGTGGTTGATAAAGAAGCGGATTTACGTCAAAGGATTTTGTTGGAAACACTTCATACGATTAAACACCGTAGCGTAAATCTTAGATATGAAACGCCTAAGATACATGAATATTACGCAACATTACCGAATATGTAATGTTTTATGATGAAACTTCCAAATGAAACTTTTCTTTGCTTCAACGATTTAACATCAATTGTTGTCATATACAACTTGAGCAGTTTGTAGTCATTTCATGGACAGATGAATGTCAAAGAATTACCATAAATTTATACATTTATTAAAAATATAATATATAAGCAGTTACAAGAGGTTTAAAAAGTGTTATTGCGTTTCAAAGTAATTTCAAATTTACCGCCTAATATTGATTGGTATACTTCGATCTATGATCTTATACGTTCTTGCCTAATGTTTACTGTTTACCTCAGTGTCTCGATAACCGGCATGCATTCAAAAAGTATTACATTTTCACGCCGAATTTATTAATTTTCATCACAAAGCTAGCGAGCAGTTTTATTACCAGCATTTTTCCCTTTCTCCGTTATGTATTCTTAAATTTCAAAATATTCTTGATTTATTAACAAAAAATTTCACAGACGCAATTCTAGTAACCCTTGAAGATGATCTGAATGAAGATCGAAACGTCGGAAATACTTTAGTGATTTGACACAAATATTTAAAACAAATGATCGAACCCTTGCGTCGAAAGCATTAACAATTTTATTAACAACAAATACGATGGATAGAAAGCTATAATTTTCTAAGAAAATTACGATTACAGCAGAACCTCGACTATCCGAACCGTCGCGTCGATTACTGAAATCAAAATTGATTCTAGTATTGTTCGAGTATTCTACAGGGTATTCCATTAAGAAATGTTATTTTCAATGATAAAAAATCTTATATTTCTTTACAATTTTACATTACAATTTTACTAAACTGGTAGTTTATTAGAGTATTGGTGAACGAAACAAAAGAACTGATTTCGGACTATTCCTTGAAGACAATAGGTAATTTATATCCACAGATAAGGCACAGCACACCATGCAATTGACTATGCTTATAAAATGCCTTCTACAATAGTAAATTTTGTAGCAATTTTTATCACCGTAATATTATATAATACTTCTCATAAAATTGACTTTATTATTACATTTACAATTATTATTTCCTATTCGGATCAGTTTAACTTAAAAGCAAGATTTTTTCAATTAGACACTCCATTATATGAATTAATTGGATGCCGACAATTTGTTTAAGCACCTTATAAAATCGTAAATATGCGATTAGCCTTTAATGCAAAATAAAATAAACAAAATAGAAGCGATTATCATAATGTGTTTATTGGGTATAATCATCGTAATGTTTCTATTTTTGTGTTTCTATAATTTATACAATAAAAATTATTATTAGCCAGCGGATTATATGCGTTTATGATAAAAATGAGTAGGTGTAATTTAAAACAGTCAAAATATTAAATGAATTTTAAAATACTGGTATATTATTTTCAATCTATTAAACATATTAAGAATTATTTTTCAATTTAGGAAGAAATTTTTTATTTCGTATGAAGATCCGCTTTATTATGTTTGTTTTTAAAATCTTCACTTTAATTATTATGGATTGCTCAGGTACAATCGCACTATATCATCTCGCTCTGTATCTTAATACTACAAAGTTTATAATTTCTTCAACCGTACGGTACATGCGTCATTCAGTCGGTGAAACTCTTGGAATCATAGAAAGACTGCTCAAAGATTTTCTCGTGCTTGTGATATTATGATTTATCACGGAGAAAGCAATCACCTTTGAATACATTCACTTTTCATTTTTTGTTCCATTTCCCGGAGTACAGTAATATAATTAATATTGTCTATTAGTACCCCACTGCCTAGAGAAAATATAATTTGAAACCTGTTCCAAAAGATAGAAAGAAACCAACACTAAAGAAAGAGTTTGACTATAGATTTCTACACACACTTGCCACTTTCTCTCGAATTACAATCCGGGAATGATTTATTTAATTATTCATCAAGATTCAGGACAACGGGATTCAAATTTATCTGCTGTTAAAGGATTCATTAATATGTAGAAAAGATTGAATTAACGATCATTTATATTTCTCTCAGTAGAAAACCTAAAATATTTATTTACATAAGAAGTTTATTAATGTACTTACGGCTTCCTATCGTATGGCTTTATTAATGCACACGAGTGCACAAAATTTATAATAAATTATACTTTAGTAGGGTCGTATTTTATTTTATTCAAATCAAATTATTTTATCTAAATACTTCATCAAATTGCTTCAGAAAATTCTGAATTCTTCGAAGTAAATTGATTTTTAATTAAACTTTATTCAAATGTTCTATAACCACACACATTTTTTATAAATGTATACTTTTTTATAGACAAATTTTAAAAATTTGGTTATTTCGATGTGAAAGACAAGGATCGCTGTGCACTAAAGGAATTTCAAGACGAAGAATTGAAAGTGTTACTCAATGATAATCCATGACAATTGCAGAATTACATTTAACGGGACCTTACACTTTCTCGGGTCAGAAAAATCGACTTTTTAGAAAGTATCTTATTGGAAAGCATCATATTTCAATAATATTCTCTGAAAATTTCAGAGGAAAATACGAAATACTTTCGAAGTTATAAACGATTATAGCAGACACATCTTATTGAACGTGAGTAGATTTTATATGTGGAAATTCGTTTGTCAAAACTTTAAACGCGTTTTTCTCAAAACAACGTTTTTGTAATCGACGTGCACGATAACTTAAAAACCATTTAACCGATCGGTCTGAAATTTTAATATGTTCATCTACGCAACAATAGCCCCAATATAGACTAGAATAAATAAGATTGGTTAATTTTTTCCTCTATTTTTAACGTTTTTTGTATGAAGAAAATGTAATTTTTGAGACCACCATCTTTGGCGGTTCACCATTTTGTGAATTTTTGCTCGAACAAAATAATCGTAGTCTATACTAGGACCATAGTCATACTTTTTCTCAGGACAATTATTTTTTTCAAACGTTCCAGTGAGCCGCAACGAGCTCGCCAGCAGATCAAAATTTTTAAGATGACTTCCATGAGGCTGCAAAAAACCCCTATAAAAAATCATTTACAAAATTATCTAACATTTTTTTCTTGTATTTGAAGGCTTAAAACATGTGTTTTCATTACTTTATCAGTTCTATAAAAATTATTCAAATTTTCGACCGAGAAAGTGGACTAATTTCCATTATTTGGAAGCATATAGATGCGCATGGAGCTATTTTCATAAAGCTGCTATAGCTACATGATGCCGAATAATGCAAATTGCGCGTCCTAAGCGTAAAAAGGCACTCCTTGAAAGCTATGTGTGACTGTAATGTAATTTAAATTAGACATCTATTTTCCATAATTATATTTGGTTGGCAAGAAAGTAATTTCGGCATTTTAAGCTGAAATAGAGCCTTAAGTTGAAGTCGAGCATTGAACTAAAAACGTATATAACTTACCTCTGGACTTTGTAGCCCCGGTCTCCCCTACTTAATATTCTTAGCACACGTAACATTCTGCATAAACAACTTTTATTTCTACAAGTTAGCAGTTTGATTCGACGGCTGCTATAGGTGGTGGGTCAAGCGAAGAAGTGCCCGAGGCGAATGGACATCGTAATGCGGGCCTGTCCATGGGCAATGGGATCGCGAATGCAAACGATAAGGATCCACCGTGGCTGCCGGGTGTCGTTTAACAATGAACCCACGGTAAGTTTGAGTTCGCCTACCGCGGACACGGTTCGGCCCGATGATATAAATCGCCGGGTTCGTTAGTGAAATCAGCGCAACGGGACCGGCGGCGCTTAAATGCACACCACGGATGAAAGAATGATACCGCTACGTTAACGAGAGAAAGAACCGCGGCCCGCGAAAGAGAAATGGGACGGTGTTGGCTGAAGGCATCGCGCTATGTATCTTCCGTGCTTCGAGCCCTTTTCGACTGTCCTAACTACTATCCCCGATATCCCTTAGCCCTCCTCGCGCCACCGGCGATACGGTGCCATTCACGCAAAAAGACCAACCGGCTGGGTATCGGGGATAGAAGAAAAATGGCGTATGAGAACTGGTAATGAAGAATTTGAGACCGAATTATAACCAGTGTGATACAGGGCAAAGTTGATAAATATTCTTCCCGGGGGGATTTTCTTCGTGTACCCGACACGTAAGATGCCTTTAAAATACAGGGTGTTTCGTCCAAAACAGGACACCTGAATATCTCCTCTGTCTCTGATTATACAAAAAATGTTCCTAACGTAATCCAAATGGTTTCAAAAGACGAATCAGATGGAAGAATCGTTTTTTATGAATTGTAATTTTTTAATCGTTTCTTCAAGGTCACTCGTGTTTTTTTTTTACATAGATACACACATTTTTTGTTGTTGTGTGTTATAGCAAATATTATTGTGCATTCATCCATGTTTAATAGCACGACATTGAAATCACCGTGAACTCTAAACTTTGATAATCAACGCAGAACTTACTTTCAGCGACATTTCAGATTTCAACGGTAACAAAAATTCGACCATAATAAACAAAAGAAAAAAACGTGGAATAATAGCAAAATTGAAGCGTTAGGCTGATAGATATGTATGTTTATCAGTGTTACCACAAAAAACTCTTTTTTTCTGCACAGAGGTAGGTAACACTGATAAATATTCTAAAATCTGAAATTTACGTGGGTACCCTTCTCCCTTAATCGGACGACTCCGCGTGAGGCAGACGCCATTTTATCAACTTGCCTTTTTCTTTTTGGTTTCATTTAATTTTATCTAACAAAATTTACTTTACTTATTGTGCTATCTATACTTATAAATGGGCGAACTAACATTTGCCGTTAAAGTAGAGATCGGATTAAACGGAAGTTAATTGGGATTAATCGTTTCAAGCACAGTTTAGTAACAGTCAAGCTTACAGTTTGTAAGAACATAAAAATCGAATTAAGGAATCAAAACTTAATGAAAGGTAAGTTTTACATAAGAAGCAATCCAGATATTTGTAAAGGTGTAGATTTTAATATCACACATTAGTTTAACATTAATTTGATGTCTAAATTTTATTTTAATGACAATTATAAACATAACTTTCATGGGGCAAAACGGTGGGGGTAAGATGGTGGGTAAGTAAGAAGAAACATAAAGAGGCTGAGAAAGAATCTACGATTCTACAAAGAAGACTGAATACAATGTTTTAAATGTTCATGTTGATGGCACGAGTCTTACACCAATTATAAGAACATTGGTTCGTTCAAATGCCAAAACTGAATAACCCATTAAATGTATTAACCATCTTACCCAGTGGTTGGGTAAGTTTACGATTTCATGTAGGATTAGTTATGCATTTTTTTCTACTTGTAATTAAAAAATTATATTCTTCTATATTAATATTCAGTTTATTAAAACATGTGAGAGCGATACGCATATATTTGTTATTCATCTTATGTAATAAATAACATAGTTATACGTATTTTCGCATAATATCGTCGTCTTACCCCAACCTCCCCTATATGATTGACGGTGTGATATTGATTGACACATATAATGATAAAATAATTTTTAGTACCATTTAATTGTTGCTTTTAGTCAGAATATGAGGATCGACTGTCCATAGATACGCATATTTTGATTAGAAATTGACTTCATTAATGAACTTACAGTAGCAACGAAGCATCAAGTACCGATATTTAATTTGGAATTAACAAAGTACATCCCGAATGCGGCTCGCTTACACTCCATAGTCGAAACGATTGCAGAGCCTAGCTATTGTTAAATAATTTTATGTGATTATAGCCTAGTATGCTCCTTCTGACCGAATATATTGAAATATCTAGTATATCACGACTTTAAATTTCGTACTCAAAATTATAGCCATCATAAATATTATTTTTCAAGCATTGACTTCGACCGACACAACAACCTACATATTACCTACAATATTAATACTGCTCGTATTAATAAATACATATCTTAATTCATTTCCATCCAAACCCTTTAATTTCAAGCATTTGTATGTAGTAGAATACCTTCGCTGTCTATTATTTAAATATAGGTGTATATAATCAATGTCCGTAATTTCAATGTCAATATATGCAACGTTTTCCATACGTGTGAGATAAATGCACGACTCGATTCTGCGTGGGGAACGCGTTATTAAAAGTGAATCCGATCCAGCAGGATGTTACCCCGAAGAAAACGAGAGCAGATCAAGGGAGCCCGGTTAATTGGAACCTCTTTAATATTGTAAAACAGCAATAATTCAATGGTAGACCGTGTAATTAAGCATGATAAGTCACGGGTTCCAGTAGGCAAGAGGTCTTCTCCCTACTAGAGACGAATAATAATTTGCATTCCCAGAGGCGGTCAAGGTGCGAAGATGCAACGCGCATTCGAAAAGGAGCGCGCGTAACGCCGGCAAATCAGTTTCGGGATCTGCCACCGATCTTCGACGCACTCTCCGGACCGCCGCCGATTTTTCGCGTTCTTCTATTTTCTTCCAGCGCATTCATCATACGGCTTAACTAGGCGTGTCCGGCGGCTTCGGGCGCATTTTAGAATCTCAAGTTCGCACGACGTGCAGTACCTACACTCTATAAGCTCGGCCCTTCCCGATCCCGATACCGGCAGGTGTGGCTGACGATGACCTCTGGGCAAACATCCCCTTATCACGCGATTTTTATATCTATCGGCCCTGTTGTTTCGTCTGTAACTAGTTTAACCTGTCTTGCCATCTCTACTCGGGCCTGTAGAACAATTGCGATTCATTGGCTGTGCCATTTTCTGTGGTACTTTTTTATTGGCATCTTATAAAAGGGCAGGGAGGATCTCCCGCTGGGAGGAGCCGCACATTTAAGGGGGTTAACGTGTTTCCAGAATTGCAAGGGGGGCGGGATGCGCCATCTCATTTCTCGATAATGCAAAGATGGGGGTTTTCAGTAGTCGAAAGGGCTAGATAAAAGATCAAATCAGGCCGAAATAGCCCTTAAAAATCCTATTTTTACGTTTACGTGGCGTTGCAACTAACAAGTAAGTTGCAAGTTGTAAGTTGCAAGTATAATTTATTTTAACCCTTAGCACTCGAGTGACGCCTCTGAGGCGACATTAATAACACTATCCAACAAATTTCAACTTTTCTTATTCTGGTGGTGAGCGTCACTGGCGTCAACCCATGTCGGGCGACGATATTTTTCTTTCTGGTTCGAAAAAAGCATTGACGTTGAAAATTTGAAAGGGTGGTTTCTCAAGATAAAAGTCTGCTCTATCGCGTGGTATAGTTCGATTTTCCGCTGGACCCTTATTTTTTGGAATAAACTGAAAAGTATCCTCAAGAAATGGTGCAAAATTGGTGTCTCTCCGTCTTCAATGATTGTTTAAACATGTTTAAACATTCATAACGTATTAATGTTGGATATCGTTGTATTCGGGAAAGTCTACAGAATCTTTTGATGCAAAGAACAATTCAATATCTTTTATAATAACATCACGATATTTGTTGAAAGTTGAAAAATATGTTTTTTTTTTCAAAGTCATGTTTTTCGAAAACTGTGCGTGTAGGAAAAAATTTAGGGGCAGATTCGGAATCAGCGCAAAAAACTCTATAAGGATCACCTAACAGTTGTAGCGAAACAAATTTTGTGTTGGACAGGGTAATCGCTGTACTATTAATTAAAATATTGTTTACATTACTAGATCTGTCGGTATCTAATCAATTACTCAAGATTTAAGTATTGTACGAAGTATTACATCAATTTCATATCTTCCAAATTTAAAAAATAATACAGGTTGGAAATATTCTAGATCGCAAGATCTAAACGAATGTTTAATTTTCCAGTTAAAATAGCTCCGAGTGCAAAGGGTTAATAGTACCAAATTGTACAATTTAATTATTACAATCTCTTGAATAAATAAAAGTTTCTTCGGCAGGGCTAATATACTGTTTAAATCTACGATAATCCATTAGCATGTTCTGCTGTCTTCTCAAAACAATAATAATAATTATTGGTGAGATATCTAATGAATTTATCATTAACTGTATAAACTAGGTCGCACAAAAAATTAAACGTGTCGTCCACATAATTTTTAGCGGGAGTGTATATGTCATAGACATAAAAATAATTGTTTCAATTATCGACGAAACCATTAGAGAAGTTTTAAAAAGTTATTTAAAGTGGGTCCCGATTAACGACAGAAGGGTTGAAAAGAGAAAATTTCGAAATACGAAACTCGCATAATTATTATTAAAATATACGCCGTTCACTTGATTAGCCTCGGGTTAAAATATGTTTATATCAAAGAAAGGAATTGTGGGCAAAATTCTTGCTTATTAGTTAAATTCGTTTATAATATGAATTTGCAAGTGATATATGTTTACATCGATATATACACTTGCAAGAAACTTTGTGTTTGAAAAATAAGATGCTTTTACATAAATAGCCTCACATTGTTTAGTCCCGGTTAGTTGTCGCTTTGCGATAGATCGGACAAGACATATCCGCAACAAGTCTACATTTCACATCTATGTTAAGTATTATATCCAGTATTTTTGGTATCATTATTATCATTGTGGTAATATGGTTCGCGGAAAGTCATTGACTGTCGAGGAAATTGAAAAAATTAGAGTTTTAAAAGAGGAAGGCTATTCAAACCGAGAAATTGGAGAAAGAATTAATAGGAGTGTTAAAGTAATTAATAATTTCTGTAATAACCCTGGAAATTATGGAAAACATTATAAAGAGAAAGTAATTTTGGTATTTTAACGTGAAATAAACCCGAATTTCTTTATTCAAGCTTTAATCAATCAAATATCTCCTTATTTATTCTTTTTGGTAAAAGATGATCGAACAGAAGGGAAAATATCTTATTCGTTAAAGTTCATTGCTTGAATAACAAAACTGGGCTCTATTTCAACTTAAAATACCGAAATTACTTTCTTGCCAACCAAATATAATTATGGAAAATAGATGTCTAATTTAAACTACATTACAGTCACACATATCTTTCAAGGAGTGCCTTTTTACGTTTAGGACGCGCAATTTGCATTATTCGGCATCATGTAGCTATCGCAGCTTTATGAAAATAGCAGTGAATAATGGAAATTAGTCCACTTTCTCCGTCGAAAATTTGAATAATTTTTACGGGACTGATAAAGTAATGAAAAAACATTTTTTGAGTCCGTAATTTTTTTCACATATATCGTAAGTCTTGTAGACTGTGTATACTTTATTGTAATTTATATTTGTGGAACCTGTAGTTGTTTTTATCTAAAGAATAGGAAATTAAATAAATAAAGGAAGAACCAAATGCATACAAAAACCGATTTCATTTACATTTCTCTTTCTCTGATGTCGAGTCACACTCGTTAAAGGAGTGGAAATGGTTAATAGAAAAGCGTAAAAAATAAAATAAGAACACAGTAAGTTTTGAGAAAGGATTCCGTTGTTTAATTGAATAGTTCTGAGAGTATATGTGTTACTGCGGACTATCAATCATAGTACAATACAATTTCTACCTAAAGATATTGTTTGCCATTATATCTTATAATTATACTGGGTGCTTCTTTCTTTTGCACAGTAGTGTATATAAAAAAAAGGGTACTTTCGAACGTCGTGTATTTATTCAATGTCGACCTCGCGGCCGATAAAACCATTTCTAATATCACTGTCCAACACCAAATTTGTTTCGCTACAACTGTTGGGTGATCCTTATAGAGATTTTTGCGCTGATTCCGAAACTGCCCTTAATTTTTTTTCCTACACGTCCAGTTTTTGAGAAACATGACTTTGAAAAGAAAACGTATTTTTCAACTTTAAACAAATATTGTGATGTTATTATAAAAGATATTGAATTGTTCTTTGCAGCAAAAGATTCTGTAGACTTTGCCGAATACAACGATATCTAACATTAATACGTTATGAATGTTTAAACATGTTTAAACAATCATTGAAGACGGAGAGACACCATTTTTGCAGCATTTCTTGAGGATACTTTCCAGTTTATCCTAAAAAATAAGGGTCTAGCGGAAAATCGAACTATACCACGCGATACAGCAGACTTTTACAATATCGTCTTATAAAATATCGTCACCCGACATGAGTTGTCGCCAGTGACGCTCACCACTAGAACGGGCGATCGTCGCGCCGTATCCCGTCGAAGGATCGCGCTCGTGGAAGAGCACCACTGGCGGCAACTCATGTCGAGCGAAGATATTTTGCTTTCTGAATCGAAAAAAACATCGACGTTGGAAATTTGAAACGGTGGTTTCTCAAGATGAAAGTCTGCTCTATCGCGTGGTATAGTTCGATTTTCCGCTAGA
>CM052190.1:12888798-12966131 GCA_028455805.1 Lasioglossum figueresi | reverse complement strand
GAAAAGTTGAAATTTGTTGGACAGTGTATTTAGCAAAGCGGTAAGTCTAAATGGGTTAATATTCGAAACAATAGAATTTTTCGTTTTTTAATGCAGGTGCAAGTCATCCATTCAGCGATCGCGTTAGCAGTTGTGATTAAACACTGTCTGCCGGGGATAGTAGTTACTCGAGGAGACATCGCGTCAGGTTGACAGAGCGGCCAATCGAGTATAGAAGCACACGAGACGAGAGACGAGACTCGGGAAGATCGCGTTGCGTGCCTGTAGCGAACGCGCATCGGTGATTCGTGCATTCCTTCTGGGATTAATCGATTTAACGGTTCGACGGGCCGAGCAGTGTCCACGGTGCTATAATTTGATGGAGTGGCGTTCAGCGTACATCTCTTTCGCGCGTCATCCACGTCCGATTCATTGACCGTGCGTTTTCGCACTGTCACCACGTAACCGTTGCCGTGTGATGCCCGCTGTTCAAGCCGCCAGCAGACAAAGCGAAGAAGAACGCTGCGGGGAGAGAAAGAATCGGCGAAACGAACGGGGAACAGGGACAGTAATACGCGGCCCCGCGATCATTAATTCAACTTTGCTCGCAGACATTCGCGCTGCGATTCGAACACGGAAGCTATCTTTGTCTGTGTCTTCTTCCTTCTTCTTCGCCCCCTTCTCCTCTCTGTTCTTTCTGCTCGTCGTCTAGAGGCTCTCTGAAGTGCACGACAGAAATGATGGATAAAACGAAGAAAACGTGGAACGTGCACTCCGGCGATAGACGTAATTTTTAGACCGTCGAAAGTCGCTTCGAAATGAAGATTTCTGAAGAGGATTCGAGCTTCCGGGAAGGAAACGGTTAGCCACGCATTTAGCTGCACTGGATACCGAGTTTCTTTGATTCCGTGGCTTTTGTTAGAGTCTTTTAACCCTCGGAGTCCTGCGAACTCTAGCCCTGTGCCGGAGTCATTTCTCGAAGTCGCTCGAGCTAGTCCCCACTGCTACCGCGACGGGTCACGAATGGCTTAATGAGATAATCACGCGCGATCGTCCGTTCCATTGACATTGAGCCGCGGTTACCGAAAATATTTTAGTTACATCATAGTAGAATCTGGAAACTTTGTTCGATCTTCCTCGGTTCGTTTAAGAACATGTCTGTCCCTGTGGAACTTCCGTGGAAAGAGACTTTCTTTAGGGTTTGGGTTAGGTCTGGGTTAGCTTCTTTGAGGTTTCTTTAAGGTCTAGAGGAACTCCTTTAAACCGTGCACGCTAGGAAAAAATGTTTTGGTTGTTTCTGCGTGAATCTGGCGTGTTTGCATTCAAATACAGCTATCTGGCACAGAAAGCACCGATTCGGCACAGAAACAAACTTGTGGCACGAAGAATCATCGATTCTTGAATAAACTCTATTAACTCGCGTTTCTGCTTGCCTTTTCGCCGTTTCTGCGTGAATCTGGTGTGTTTGCATTCAAATACAGCTATCTGGCACAGAAAGCAACGATTCGGCATAGAAACAAACTTGTGGCACGAAGAATCATCGATTCTTGAATAAACTCTATTAACTCGCGTTTCTGCTTGCCTTTTCGCTGTTTCTGCGTGAATCTGGCGTGTTTGCATTGAAATACAGCTATCTGGCACAGAAAGCACCGATTCGGCACAGAAACAAACTTGTGGCACGAAGAATCATCGTGCACGCTAGGAAAGAATGTAAAATAAAAAATATCGATTTCCATTTGAAAAAAAGAAGTTGCCGTTCATCTGACCCTTAAAGGGCCATTATGGAAAAATGTGCATAACGCCATTAAATGTGCCCCTTCATATGAAGAATATTGTATATAAAACAATTTTTCACATTCCTGCTGGTTTCCGTAATAATTGACTGTCTCAAGATAAATGGACCACCCTGTATACAGGGTGGTTCACGCAACTTGTACACCTACATAACTTACAAAGTATGCGTTGCACGAAAAAGTTTTGTATACAGCAGTTGAATGGTCTGAAGGGGTACATTATGTAGAGTATTTATTTCTTTACAGGTGCAAGCGTTTTGGAGATTTAAAGGTCGACTTTGTTTTTTAAGCGGAATACTACATTTTTTATACCAAAATATGTAAGAATGTCGAATTCTGATTAAAAAACTATTGACCTTCATTAGCCCTAAACCTATTAATTAACGAGCAATTTCACTTTATTTTCTGAAAATTTTCTTCGCGTAATGTCAAGTTAGAAATTCATCCTTATCACAGATTTCCGCAGGATATCATGATAGACGTTGTCGTGTTTATAAACATTGTCACGTAAACATCCCGCCAAGAATCAATACGATTATAGAGAGTGCAAGAGTCTGCAATAATGCGATTTATTGAATTAATTAATCCATACGTGGATCTGGAATTAAGTGTTTGAAATCCTGCTCTAGACCTCAATACACGTTCAATTACGTAGCAATTGATTTGCATAAGGAGAGAGGGACAATCAATATGATTAATAATTAAATTAAAAATAAAGCTATGGTCGGATACTCTTCTTCGAGCGGACAATGTTTCCAGGTTGACTGTGTTTAATATCGTGGAGTAATCATGATCAAATTTCATGATCAAATTTCATGATCATAATGGTCCACGAAATATCGTTCGACAGGAATAAAACTAATAACAGCCAGCGGAACGATTCGGGGAGCCAATGCTGAAGTCAGTATCATTGGCCAATCAGCGTCAACCGGATCGATAACGATACGGCTTTGGCTTCGGCTTCGCGTATCGCTCCGTGGAATCGAAATCCAGTCGGGCCCTATAAATAGTCGCGGTCAGAAGCGTGTATGGTCATAATAACAGATCGGGGCCACGGATTTACCGTCGATCCGTATCGCGTATCGCGAATTTACGGCCGTTCCCGATCGCGTCGATAATTAAATAGCGGACGTGCCGGCTCCTCACCATCCACGCGCCTTCTTCATCTTTATCCAACTTCTATCGGACACTCGTCCGTGGCAACGTTCAACACGAAGAAAGACATCACGTGTAAATTATTCCTCTATTTTTCGGTTTACGCAACAAAATGATTTCGCTTGATCGATCGTCGCGATCTTCAAGTTCTTCGAGTGTTTCCTTTCTTTTTACGGAAAGATCGGTAACCCGTAGCTAAATTGATAATTGGAGTTGGAGTGCGGGATCATGCGAATCGTGGGAATCTGCAGGATGTGATCGGAAAGAAAAATATCTTTGGAACAATGTTTTCTTTACGTTTTACATGCACGCGATTATGCATTATGTCGAGAAAATACCAAGATATCTCAGATAAAACGCAGAAATTTTCAATTTTCGTCAAAATTTATTTTATCGTCTTCGAAATAGGCCCCTTCCGAGGAAATACGCTTCTGCCAGCGCAAGATCCAATCATTCAAGTACTTCTTATAACTTATTAACTGAAGTTCCTTCAAACGGCGACCTCAAAGGGGTAATTTGAGTTTGGTGAATTAGAAAAAGTCACAGAGCGGGCGAATACGGTTCTTGCTCGATGACAGTTGTGGTTCGGAATTAGCACGTTCCAGCATGTCCTCAGCAACTTGCTTTCGGTGAACTTTTTGCAAAAAATTTAGCTCTTTCGGCATAAGTCGCGCTTGGATACATCTTATGCCCAAAACATCGACCAAAATACCGCGAATTGATTTGTGAGACACCTTCAAATCACGATCCATCTCTCTTATATCACTATATTTTTGTCGCTTTTGTTTAAAATACTTCAATACAAACCATTAAAAAGTTGTAAACTTTTACAGAACTTAAACAGAATGTAATACAAACTATTGGGTTGTTGCATATGAAATGTCCGATTGGCTGAACTTTAGAAACGCCCACCCCCCCTTTCTTTCGACACGTGACATACGTCATTCTATTGGTTTTGACATGCTGAACACAAAATGTATGTACATACCACTTTTGGCTGAAATGAATAGTTTTCGAGATATTCATGAAAAACTGCAGCTACTACTCATTGAATTTTGTGTATACGTGCACGTCCGTGCTGCGCGTGTGCGTCAGCACGATGCGAACGCTCGTCAACTGTTTCTACAAACATATCACTACGATCACTATACGATTACTATATGCCGCGTGAACTTTTTAAAACGTATGATGATGAAGAAAGAGTACATATTACGACGACATTCGTTTAAAAGTCCTACTTTTAGGTTTACGACGCGTAATTCTCATTATTCGGCTGCGTGTCGCGGAGCCGCGAGAAGCAATGGACAGGCGACAGTGCTGCCGTCTATCGTGACTGTCGATATACTGCCGAATGATGAGAATTACGCGTTGTAAACGTAAAAGTAGGATTTTTGAGGCAAATAGCCCCCTAGATTGACATTTCATACAGCGATTTTGTCTACTAAGAAACCCCGTCTTTGCATGATTAAGAAATCAGGAGTGGAATCCCGGACCCTTGCAATCCTCGCGTACGTATGAGACGCCTTCCTAGGAGACGCAGACCTTCATTGTTTTTAATGCATCGAATAAATTATTATTATCATTTCTAAAGATAATTTTTTACGATACAAAGCTGATCTTTAAGGGGGACGGATACCCGACCGAAGGGAACTATGAAGGAACTAGAATCCACTAGAATCTAACTAGATTTTGGGTCGAAACATGGGTTGCGCTTCGCGACTAAATTTTAAATGTTAACACATTATCGACCGGTGATTATTACATAATTTTGAAAAAATCTGTGGTACATGATTAAATAGTTTTTAATGAAACCTTCAATAACAACAACAATTTTCATTGTGAACTAACAAGTTACCCCCAATAACGTTATCTAATAGTTTCATTTAAGATCGCAATGTAAAAGAAAATTTCTATGCTTTCTTTTGGTACAGCACAATTATTGAAAATCCTATTGAAATAGGCTTCCGGTAGGTAAAGTGTTAGAATGTATTTTTGATTTCACAGTGCTATAGCTGACGTTAACCCCTTGCCGTACTTTGAAGTACCGTGAAATGCCGCGATGGAGGTTTTTAACAAAATCTAACAAATATGAATGTTACGCGTTTCATTTTAGACGAAATAAAATTTGATTCGTTTGCAATCAATATATAAGCATTGAAATAAATGTAGCCTTACAAAAAATATATATTTTCTTTTCCCTTCTACATTTTTGCGCATAAAGACGTTCTAATCGCTATAACAGTAAAAGAAAGGGTACGGCAAGGGGTTAAGACTAGGGATGGGATCAAGTACCTCGCAAACAGGTTCGAACTCTCTATAAGTACTTCGAAAACAGAAATAGTACTCGTAAGTATACTCGAACGTATGCCAGACAGTTTCGAACCTCTTACAAGTACTTTGGTAAACGGAAATAATACTTGCAAGTATATTCGAATCTTGGTCGAACAGATTCGACACTTTTACGAATATCGTACCGGAACCTGCTATGCAATTCTGATTTCCAAGATTCGACTACTATTCGTGAAAGATTCGATTCCTTTCAGCATCGAAGTGATTATAAGTATCTTTTCGAAACTTGTAAGTACTCGTTCCGAGGTTTGATATCAGTTTGTATAAGATGAATACTTTTCAAATATATAATCACTGAAACATTATTGCTTTTAAGTAGTAATCGAAACCCATGAAATGAAACTTGGTTATGGAAATTCACTCGTATTCCTGAGTACATATTGAACTTGATCCCATCCCTAGTTAAGACGATATTATGACCTTGACCAAATGACCAAATGGCCCACTGTGCGTCGTATCGATCGGTGCAACAAGTATCCTCGACAAGGTATAGAGAAAGTTCAAATTCCTGTGCAGTTCAACACACACGGGCAATTCGTAATTCAAAATCCAGCAGTCTAAAATAGAAATGAGGCTATAATCTTGGCTCGGTAGAATCTAACAAGTGTCGCCATATAATCGAGCTTCTCCCAGCAGCAGCGGCAAAAGTTCTGCCGCCGCGTACGAAACCGTGCTCGTCGTTTAACTCCCGATTTCCATTCGAAGGTGAGTAGCGTATGCGTTACAGGTAATTGGTATCTTACGCGGCCGTTGGGAGAATAAATCGATTGTAGTGAATGTTGTTGGGTTTGATAGAATGCCGGATAGCGGCTCGCACAAAGCGACCTTCGTCTGGTCGAGTGAACCTGCTACCAGCCAGACAAATTGATACCAGGCAACGCACTCACTCTCCCTATCTTTTCCTGCCTGTACAAGGGGTACCTAACGTGCCTCCAGTAGGTACGGGCGCATAACTTCCAGACCTCGATATGCCGCCAGTGGAAAAGGATTCACGGCCGGCAAGGATCGAGCTTGTGCACCTCTTACATCCCTCTATTAACTTGATATAATGTATTTCGATGCTCTATTCTCTCGACAGCTTTCACGGCGCAACCGGTAAGCTCTTCTTTTAGACCTCCCGTAGTGTCCTTTTGCTGCGTCCTAAAGTACTCGAAATGCTCGATTTACACAGAAAGAAATCGCACGGTATGAAAATCATCTATTACGCGGGAATCCGTTTTTCCTGCCTATTCATTTTCGACGATGAATATACGTAAAAGGAATGGCGAGGTACATCGAACATTACGCGAGTTAGCCACTTTATTCTATTAGGTTCAGCAAGAATCCATTCCCAGTTACTTATAGAAATCTTGCTGTTTAGTTATCGGGGACCGGTTGTCTTTCTAGAAATGAATTGAAGACGAATTTCAGTCGATAATTTATGTAATATATAATGTTCATCAACAGAAAGTTACATTTATGTTGGTGATATACAAGACGTGCAACTTTCAATTGATTCAACCTTCCGTTATTTATACGAGGTTAAAAATGAGTGGGACATGTGCATTCCAAAAGTTCCACTTTCGTATTCGAAAACTAAAAGGCTAAGGTACAAATTTTGATAGGAATTGTTCAATTGCCTGTGTAAATAATAAAGTTTTTGTGACACTGCAGACATTGATTACAGTGACCCGAATTAATATTCGGACGCTCTAAAAAGACGATAACTTTTTAAATATTGTACTATACGATTTGAACTTTTTTGGGAAGCTAGAGCAATTAGTTTACTGCAGGATGTGAAAAGAAATTTTTTCAAAAACTGCAATACGTCGGAATTGTAGAAAAAATACGATTTGAACTTTTTTGGGAAGCTAGAGCAATTAGTTTACTACAGGATGCGAAAAGAAATTTTTTCAAAAACTGCAATACGTCGGAATTGTAGAACAAATACGATTTGAACTTTTTTGGGAAGCTAGAGCAATTAGTTTACTACAGGATGTGAAAAGAAATTGTTTCAAAAACTGCAATACGTTGGAATTGTAGAAAAAATACGATTTGAACTTTTTTGGGAAACTAGAGCAATTAGTTTACTACAGAATGTGAAAAGAAATTTTTTCAAAAACTGCAATACGTCGGAATTGTAGAACAAATACGATTTGAACTTTTTTGGGAAGCTGGAGCAATTAGTTTACTACAGGATGAGAAAAGAAATTTGTTCAAAAACTGCAATACGTCGGAATTGTAGAACAAATACGATTTGAACTTTTTTGGGAAACTAGAGCAATTAGTTTACTACAGGATGTGAAAAGAAATTTTTTCAAATACTGCAATACGTCGGAATTGTAGAAAAAATACGATTTGAACTTTTTTGGGAAGCTAGAGCAATTAGTTTACTACAGGATTGCGAAAAGAAATTTTTTCCAAAATTGTAATACGTCGGAATTGTAGAAAAAATACGATTTGAACTTTTTTGGGAAGCTAGAGCAATTAGTTTACTACAGGATGAGAAAAGAAATTTGTTCAAAAACTGCAATACGTCGGAATTGTAGAACAAATACGATTTGAACTTTTTTGGGAAACTGGAGCAATTAGTTTACTACAGGATGTGAAAAGAAATTTTTTCAAAAACTGCAATACGTTGGAATTGTAGAAAAAATACGATTTGAACTTTTTTGGGAAGCTAGAGCAATTAGTTTACTACAGGATGCGAAAAGAAATTTTTTCCAAAATTGTAATACGTCGGATACGGTCAGGTGAACTGTAGCAGTAGGCTTTTGTCTACACGTATAACTCCACACAGTCAAATTTTACAAACATTTAAGCAGCTTATATCTCGATAACTATTTGTTTGCGCCATATGGTTTCTTTCAAACTTTCTCTATTCTCGATGAGTGGAAGGTGTTGATGTAAAAACAAACTTTAACAAGAATTTTCTGTGCTACAAACAATTTTGTGGCAAGTTTCTTTTACAAATGTCCACCGATCCAGAGGTGTAGATTCACCCCTACGACGGGTGACAATTATTTTTTGTACACCCTATACATCTATATTTCAAAAATTTTCTATCCGAATTGTAACAAACTGTTGTAAAACGAAAGTCTGTTTTCTTCACTAATATGTGTTGAATACGTTGAATATAATTAAATAATTGTTATAATTAAAAATTAAATTAAATTAAATTAAGAAAAAATATAATTTATAAATTAAATAATTATAAGTTATTATTACGCTATAATTTTCAATTACAGCTGCTCATTTTTTTCATAAATGCATAAAATCCGGATTCTAAAAAGTTCTCGAAATTTTATTTGGGGATCCTTTACGTGAAACTTTTCGGTTTTATTCGGCGCGTGCAATTTGACCTCGAATTAGACACACCGTGGCGCCCTTCGAGTGTTTCAGTGAATGACGATTACAAGCCGCGATAATGAAGTTAATACTCTCACTCCCCGCACAATAAAGTAAACCGTCATTATCGTGATTACTATTATTATTGCAATTATGCGGATTGCTCGGAGTAAGCTCGTCAAGTGAAGATGAGTATGAATTATGCTTTCAAACATGAGAACCCATTAATGTTTGCACCGAAGTATGAAAATTCACGGTGCCTTGTACTTAGATAAATCAAATGCAAACATAATTTTCCTCTAATGTCAACGCAATACCCGATGAATAATAATCGTGTCACTAATTTTGCAGAACTGGGTTAACCCTTTTGCACTCGTTTGTCGAGTGTGACTCGACATCGGAGAAAGAAAAATGTAAATGAAACGGGATTTTACAAATGCATATAAAGTACAACAAAATTTGAGAGCTATATTCAATATAATTAGTAAACAAAATTGTTTAAAATAAGTAGCAGCAAAGGAACTATCCTTTGAAGTAAATTTCAAATAAAACACTTCAAATAGTAGCTAATAAATAATTCGGAGTGCAAAGGGTTAAGGTCTAACAATAAGAGCTCGACTGACTAAAGAATTCTATATTTCATAACTAGACTCCGTATTTTATGCATTTATAACAAAAATAAGCAACTGCAATTTAAATCAGGGAAAATATTAAAAGATTTTCAGAGTATTAATATACACTCCTCAAAAGAATTAAGGGATCACCTCCGCGAACCCGAACAATTGCTACCAGTTTACACGATCATAAGTCCGGCCCTAATTGCTGTATCGATATCGTTAAATAATGGTTTGAAAGCGTGAAACCTCTAGCTTCAGACGATCTGTTTCAAATTTTTGCTTATTTGTTTTTTTACAAAGTTATGGCGAGATGAAGACAACATTGACGGTTAACAAAAATTTTGTGCAAACTTTGGAACATCACACGGGGTGGAACAAATTTTTTTGATAAATCGCGTTAATATCATTTGAAAGGGCTATCTTTCCTGTGGAAAATGTGTGGTTGTTGATTATTGTGCGATTTTTTTTGTCGATTTATTCAACATTGAAGTAAATGTTGGCTTTTTAACTTTGACTGGCCCCAGAAAGCGAAAAAATTATCGTAAAATCTTGTGCAAACAAGCAACAGAAAGAGCGTTTCTTTCTTTTCAAGGCACGTGTTTTGTTTTTTCAATTTTATTAACATTTCAATATTCCAGGTGTTTTTGAAAATATGCTTAAAATATGCAAAATTTCCATTTTTCCTTTAACTCGCTATATCTCAGCGAGAAATGATTGCAATACCATGACCTGAACGTCAGATTAATACAGAGATTCTGCCGACTCGATTGAGTACCCTATGACCCCACTGCGATAATTGTTTACCTATGGCAGCTGTGTTTGAAGTTAGTAATTGATCATTTCTTTCTCATTTCTAAACATACGGAGTTTATTCAAAACTTTTAAATCCGGAATTGTTTTAATTCAAACATGTATCTAAATAAACAAATAGCTGTATTCTTGGGTCTCATAACTAAACTTAGTCGTTCTCTTAAAAAATCTAACTGATTTTATTTTTCATTATATTTCACGTACAAAAAAATAATTTCCTACGGTTTGATCAACAGAACTATACATATAAACGCTATCTGATTTTTTAAGAGAACGATTGAGTATTGACCGATGGTTCCATTTGCATTTTTTGACGATGCCGTCAAATTTAAAGTTAATTTTGCAAAACTGAGTGTGTAGAATCTCGCTATGATACTCACGAAATATAATTACTATTACATGAAAATTCTGATAGTTATTGCATTCATCAGCCACTATACTGATTAAGGAACGACTGCTTGATTTTGTTTATTTTCTATGGTAGGTTGGCTTGAAATTAAGGGGTTAGGACACAGTAAGATTTTGAGAAAATCGAAACAAGTTTTTTTATAGAAAAATTACGTTAACATTTTACAGTTATCTTCATTATAATATCTATTAGGCATTGACGATCGATTTTTTTTCATTTTCCCATTACTTTGTTAAATATAAATAAAAAATTAACAAATTTTCTATCAAAATTCATTGTTCAAATTTAATATATCTGTCATTTTGTTAATTTTCACAAAAATTGAAATGTGGGATCGTCAGTGCCTACAGACTATATCACAGTTTATGACATTTTTGGGATTTTTGATACAGTTAATTCGATTTGTAATAGTCCTGTACACCAGCTGGCCATCTGGAAGAAAAGATATTCCGAGCAAAGACGACGAAAGGCATAAGAACAAATTATTTCTTAAATGTTACAAGCATTTTTTGATAGTTCATAATATAGTAAACTGAAATACAAAATCTTATATTAATCGTTCACTTTTTCCTGTACTGTTGTTCAAAAATCTTATATGTTCCCCACTTGTTACTGTGTTCTAACTCTTAACACCTTAATACATATTTTTGTAAGTTTGTATTCGTAATTAATTCTATGTTTTAAATTATTTTGCAGATTAAAGTCAATCTATATTAGATGCGGCAAACAGCGTCTGCTCTCCTTCGCCTGGGCTTGTTCTCTGAATCAGGAAAGATTTGATTTATATTCTGTGGTAAGTTGGCTTGAATACATTATAAAAATTCGGATTGGTTTAGGTTAACCCAGATTTCGTTTGGGCTTGTTGTTTGAATCGGGAAAAATTTTATTTATTTATTGTGGTAAGTTGGTTTGAATATGTATATTATAAAAATTCGGATTGGATTAGATTTGGATTTTTGTGTTAGGTTAACCCAGATTTCACCTGGGCTTGTTGTCTGAATCGGGAAAAATTGTATCTATTTACTGTGGTAAGTTGGCTTGAATATGTATATTATAAAAATTCGGATTGGGTTAGGTTTGGATTTTTGAGTTAGGTTTTGTGTTGGTAACGAATGCCGTTCGTCCACGATATCGTCGGCGCAGTAAATCCTAGACTTCCTCGAAAATGTCGATGGCCTCAAGGAACAGTTTAGGCGGTTCTGCGTCGTCGTGCTCGAAGTCGAACCGGAATATGCATCTTTATGCACCGCGATCATCCTTTGCCTATCGTCCCCGACGTTTGAAATTATGGAAGGCGAGCTCGATCGATTTCGATAATCTCCGTGGTCCAATAGTATACTTAAGAGTGTTTCCGATCAGCCAGTACAAACGCACCACGAAATCAGTATAATTATCTCTCGCGCAGACTTACGATTGAATGTAGCAAGGAAACCGAAGTAAAAAACGAAAGACTCTACCACTCGTGGAGCATAGAATGCAGAAATATGGGAAAAAGAAAGAAAATGTTGATGAAATTTATTAGATATTCTACGAATTTAGAATTAATTTGTAACAATAGATAGACTTGTATATATAATTCATGATTACAAAATTAGCAACAAGCTGTATGTTATTTATTGGTAAAATTGGCTCAAAATGAACGTTTTTTAATACAGTATTAGTTCTTCACAGTTTGAATTATTTCTAACACGTTTAGAACCATTTTTCGAAAATTAGTATGTAATAATAAAATATTATTACACCGGTATAAATAAAAATAAATTCAATAAACAAAGTTTCAACATAATAGTTACTATATATTCTATTAGAGGTGAATCACGAAATAAGAGTGGTAAATGCATAAACAAATATTTCACTTCTTATTCTTAATCTAATTTTCTTTATCGAAGGGGGATATTTTAAATAGTCTTGAAAAATAATATGAAATATTACATTAATATGAAAATTTAAACTATTTCTGATTTAGTTTAGCAGGTTTTTGCATCGTTTAAAGATAGAAACCATAATGCATCGCGACGGAGCACAGTAGTTTAATATTCGAACGTGTAATCAGAGTAAAATTTCATCTCAAAGAATTTGCATATAGTTTACTGACTATGAAAAGGCAACCGCGGCTAGCCAAACAATAGCATTGTTTATTGTGCTGTTGGGTCGATGATCTTCCCTAAACTCGTTTCGATACTATTGAAAACACCATAATTTGAAGGGCGCTATTCGAAAGCGACCCTTTAGTTTCTTTAAAACTTCTTCGTGGCTGGTCCGCAAATTAGAAGCGAGTTATGATAATCTCACGAGCTGCACGCAAGAAACAAAGCGCGCATTTCTGGAATGAATAGAAACGGCGCGCGAGACTTAATATGAAAATAGCGGCTATATTTTTTGCCAGACTGATTTTTGGAAGACTATAGTTTTCCACTTCGATCACCGGGGAAGAACTACAGACGAGACATTCAAATACGTTTCTGACTGTTTCGGTCCACATCTCTGACCTTGCCGGTGTCTGAAGGTCATTGGACGATGCATCATTGAATTCGTTTTCATACACACTTTATTTAATATTTCTAAACAAAATTTTTTTAAGTAAAGACCATTTTCTTGCCTTGAAAATGCATTGCTCTTTAGAGAAAATTAAATTACATTACGTTAATGAAAGTTGTCAAAGTTATTTCCCTTTGACAAGGAATATACACGACTGTGCAAAAGAAAGAAGCATCCAGTATAATTATAAGATACAATGACAAACAATATCTTCATGTAGAAATTGTATTGTACAACAATTGATTTATTGCATTTAAAAAGTATTAGATAATTCGCAATAACACATATTCGCAGAACTATTCAATTAAACAGCGGAATCCTTTTTCAAAACTTACTGTGTTCTTATTTGATTTTCTACGCTTTTATATTAAGTATAGCCGGGTGCTTCTTTCTTTTGCACAGTTGTGTATTTTGAATTCCAAATAGCCTTTTTTCAAAGTGAAACATTTTCACTATATTTTTTCCTTCCATCTTTCTCCTTCTTCAGGAATTATTACTGTTTAAAATGTCACAGAATACTTAAGTGGATATTGATTTTTATCGAATGTATATTGCTTTCTAAATGTCCACCACCTTCAAAAACGATTAAATTAATAAGATTTATTAAAAATTGTGGAACCATTTGAATATCAACATTTTATGACTACCATTATGGATTATTGTTTATTTTAAAACTCAACATGATTTTTCAGGCAGTTTCGTTAACGAGACAAAAAAATGTTTTATACAAAAGTTAAAGAAGTTTAAAGAAAATTGTTTATTCTATAAAGGAATCAAGTAACCCAGATTTTTAATTTTTGAAGATCAATATACAGGGTGTTCATTTGAAAACTTTCCAGCCGAATAAACCCGTGTCCAAGGATTTCGAGGGGGAAAGAGAGGGGCAGTATCAGTTTTTTATTTGGGTGGCGTTTTCAAAGTCATTTGAAGGCCAACTTTGTTTTTTCACATGGAAACCTATATTTTTTATTATGGGATCTTATTGTACGTAAAAAGATTTGCGTCGCAGAATTGTACAGGAATCTAGAGCTATTATTTGAACAATTTTGAAGGTATCTTTTGGAATAGCTCTACATTCCTGTACAATTCTGCGACGCAAATCGTTGACTTTGTGGGGACATTTAATTAAAGTCTGTTGTTTTTAAAACACAACCAGAAATCTCCAACGATTTGTGTCACAGAATTGTACAGGAACGTAGAGCTATTCCTACAGATACCTTGAAAAATGTTCGTTCAGAATGCGAGAATCGTCTTTATTACTGTTTCGAAAACAACGGAGAACATTTTGAAAATTTGTTATAGTTATAAAGAAATTACAAACTTTCTCGCAGTATAACTACGACTCGTTCTACTTCTGTGTAAATATCTCCGAAACTAGTGCGCAGATAAAAAAAAGTATCCTACAAAAATTGCTCGTCTTTTTACGTGGAATAAGATCCCATAATAAAAAATATAGGTTTCCATTTGAAAAAACAAAGTTGAAATCCTTGGACACGTGTTTTACACTTTTTTAATATCCTTCATACTTTTCGAGATTTTCGGCTGGAAAGTTTTCAAATCAACGCTCTGTATATTTTTTATTGCATAATATCGTAGCTGATGTCGAAAAGAATCCATCGAACTACATTGTTGTATCCTTGAATTTCCCAATAGTGAAAAAATCTTAATGAACTGCTAGATCGACCGTCCCAGACCACTGTGCACCGGTCCGTAGTAGAATCCCGCCGTGATGGTCATCGGCCATAATTTTTCGAAAGCCTGTACACACCGGGTACGTGTCCCTGCACGAATAAACAAAACCTCGCGAAGCGAATTCCCTTTTTCCCCGTCGGATAAAAAACTTCCAGTATTTCCAGAGTCTCTTTACTGCTCGGACATCGTTTTCTCCTTTCCCCGGTCTTCATGGCTTGCTTCTAGTCCTCCGTAATTCTTTCTTCCGTTGCTTTTTTTTCTGCGTTCGGACTCGGCACTCGACTATTACGGAGGACCTAAAGCGTATCCAGTATCCTTTCATTACGGAGCCATGAAAAATCCCGGACGGAAGACGAATAGCGCCAACTCCGGAGAAGCGACGAGACGGTGAAACGCGGCTGATGCGCTCTCGCCGCGCAAATGAAGACGTTCCGCGTGCACTTATTAGCGTCTCCTGCGCGCATTGTTTGCGCACACCGACGCACAGTGGTCCGAGAACGCGATTTTACTGGCCAAAAATCAAAATGTCATTGAAACCTTCTAAACCTTCTAAAAGTTGGTAATCAGATGTTTTTGAGGTCCCTGATAACTTGACTGCGGATCTTCGTGCAAAATGAAAATTGTCTGCGTCTGCTCCCTTAATAATTTGAATAGATGAGAGATCATATATTGACTTCTTCAATTTTCAAAATTTTCCTACAATTTTCAATTTCATCTACTCAGTTTTCTATAAATGCATAAAGATCCGCAATCTACTGATAACGAATCTGACATGAAAAAGGCAAAATTCAAAATGGTGGATTCAATAGTACGAACATATGATCTGGAAAATCGTGTTTCGCGGTCAAAATTAAAGAGACACACATTTCAACGTAATAAATTTGTATATAATTATATTTTCGATGTTAATTCTAAATTTTCCTAATACTTCAACATCGGTAATTCGAATTCCTCTTCATCCGAATCTTCTTCATCATCAATTGATTCCGTATTACGTCAAAATACCGAGAGCTTTTATTTTTTAATTATTTTATAAATTAACTACTCTTAACCATTTTTTTCAAAGTCTTCCCAAAGTTTAAATTTTTAATAATATTGCAGCATTTGTACATGGATTAAATAATGACAACACGCCTCTTAATATATATAAAACATTTATCCAAACCTGTTATATAATGCTCTATAATGCGTTCTTAGAATAATTAGTTTCACTTTAAATTTGAGAATTTTGTCTTTAGAACGTTAACCTCGGTTACACAACTATCTGAAATAGATAATATTTTGGATTTTGAAGGTTTGAAGTGTTGTTACTTTATAGTCAAAAAAGTTTTTCAAAATATTCAACTACGAGAATTGACTTTTGTCCAGTATTTTTATTTCGCATAAAAATCCGCAGTCATTTTCAAACCACTGAAATTATTAAGAAAAAAATAAATATCTATGACGCCCTCATATATTACACAATATTGTGTTATTTCCAACCAACTATTATTTATTTACTACAACTATAATTTTATTACTTATTGCAATTAATTCGAACTATTTTTATTTTGCATAAAAATTCGCAGTCTACCAATCTGAAACGTAGTAATTTCTATTCCTAAATTAAAAATTGAAAACTACCCTACATTAGAAACAGTAAATGTAAAATTGTGTGGAGGGGGTGGGGGGATTAGTTAATAAATTTCTATCTGTATTCAGTGTCAAAAAGCCATGCATTTATTCATAATCAAAAAACAATCAGGGCAATGCAATGTCGTCCTTAACACATATTTATGAGAAAGATGGTCAAATACAAAACAGTGAAAATTATTTTATTTTCTTTTTAGCATCGTCATTGATAATGAATCAATCTACATTCTACATTGACATTATTTGGCATAATTGACATTACATCGTTTGAAACGTTTAAAAACAATATTATATTATTTCCAACCCACTAAAATTATTAAGAAGCAAATAAATGTCTATGTTGCCCTTATACATATTTTTTTACCTTATACATACATTACACAATATTGAATTATTTCGAACCAACTAAAATTATTAAAAAAATAAATGTTTATATATATTTATTCCAATTAATTCGAACTATTTTTATTTTGCATAAAAATCCGCGGTCTACTAATCTGTAATGTAGTAATTTCTATTCCTAAATTCAAAATTCAAAATTATCCTAGATTAGAAACAGTAAATGTAAAATTGTGGGGAGGGAGTTTGGTGTTGGTTAATAAATTTCTCTCTGTATTCAGTGTTAAAGAAACAATCAGGGCAAATCACTGTGATTCTTTGGTATGGCTGGGAAACCTTTATTCGGCCGTGTAATTCGTCGTTTCTTATAAATTGTGATGTGCCTCGATCATTACATTGGTACACGCCGTACAAATGAAGACGTTCGCGCATTGTTTGCGCACACAGACGCTGCGCTAAGCTGCTGAGATGCGCTAAGATGGGAGTCGATGCGAGGAGAGGACCGCCCATGCAGGACCTTTGGCGTCCCGCTTCGATATTACCTTGCGCACCGCTGTCGCACCCTCATTTACCTATATTACACTTGACGGAGCCCGGATTCCCGCAAACGAGCCAATGAATAATTAGCCTCCTCTCTCTTTAATTGACCAATGAATTGTGTAAATGTCTATCAGCCTAATTGAGGAAGCCGCGAGATGGAAATGGATGTGCGTGCAGATCGGAGGTGGCGGGTTCTTTGATTCAATGACGCCTCGATTATCCGCTTGATTCGCAAGGGAACTTCCACTTTCTAACGTTCCGAGCGTTACTGATTTTTAGAACGCTTTGCAGAATTACAATTGAATTAATCCTGAAATTGTAATTGCGAAATATGTAATTTAATTACGTTCATTTGAATTATGATTGGTGATCCAAATTTGTTCTGTATTCATCATCTTCAATCGCGTTACATTATACAATCTAATTACTAAACCGATTCTATGCATTCGTGTAAAAAATGAATAAGTGCACTGTAAGGCAGTAGGCAGATTAATAGAATTTAAGAATATCAATTTATTATTATAGTATTAGCGCTTATTTATTGGGTTGGCAAGAAAGTAATTTCGGTGTTTTAAAGTGAAATAAAACCGAATTTTTGTACTCAAACAGCGAACATTAATCAATAAAATATTTTCCATTTTGTTCGATGATCTTTTGCCATATTTCTGATGGCTTCATAATTCCGCGCTCATGAAACTTCTGGTCCTTATCGGCAAACAACTGATCCAAGTGCGATTTCAGGCCATCATCAGCGAATGTTTCACCATTGTGTTTTACCACACACATCTTTGATAACACGTAAAAATTTATTGGAGCTAGGTTGGGAATTGATGTCACATCCACCATATAGACCGGACATTGCGCCATCAGATTACCATTCATTCCAAAGTTTACAAAACTCTTTGAACGATAAAATATTTGCTAATGATAATGACCTGAAATCGCACTTACATCAGTTTCTTGCCGATAAGGATCAGAAGTTTTATAAGCGCGGAATTATGAAGCTACCAGAAGGATGGCAGAAGATCCTCAAACAAAATGGAAAATATTTTATCGATTAAAGTTCATTGCTTGAATAAAAAAAAATTGGCTTATATTTCACCTGAAAATACCGAAATTACTTTCTTGCCAACCCAATAGATCAATAAAGCAAGAAAGAAATTTCTGTTTGGCCCCTATTGCTTGCAATTGATGCAAACAAATTTTATTTTGTATTAGGTTGTCCCAAAAGTTTCGTTAGGAATGTGTTCCTTTAATATTGCTAACATACATGCACATAACACATAATGCAAACATGTTAGAAAGTACTAAAACATTAACATAAAGATTATCGCATTTTTTGTATTTATTTAGCAACATTAAAGGAACACATTTTTCAGGAAAGAAACTTTTGAGATAACCTAATACAAAGATCTGCTGTTTACTAATACAAACAGTATTTTACGTCTATATACATGTGGGTAACAATTACTTATTACATTCTTAATTACATTCTGTAAGAAAATTTTAGAACTTTCAGAAATGCAATAACAAACAATATTTCTTTGGCTTTTCATACAATCACTGAGATTGGTTGGAATGTTGAAGGTTAGCGTTGTGTCGGAAGCGTTGCATTCAATTATTCGTAATAGTAAGTGAAATACAATTACAAGGTACGGTATAATTGAATTACGAATTAAGAAAATATTTATGCGTATGATGAGTATATACGAAATTATGATGAAGTATAAATTCGTACTGCCTGAGCAGAAATAATCTTGTGTTAGATTTTTGAAAATTTAAACATACGTTTTCAAAATATAAAATATTTACCTACTTCATACGTTACAATATATGTGCATTAATCTCTGTTGTAATTTTATTATATTGAACTTCAATTACATTATATTGTAATTATAATACTAGACTGTAGAAATGTTCAAATAATGTAACTGGTTTGAGTTACATATAAATGTATGAAATCCACTGTCTAGTAATTACATTATACTTCAATTATAATGACGATAATTTAAGCTATTAGATTCAATTCTCGAGTTGTCAAAACAGGATCAAATCTAACATATATTCAAGAAAATTTATGTTAAATAAATAAGTTTTTTCTGACAATTTCGTTCATTCCATCGGATACTTGCGAGTTTTAATGGAATTTAGTGCACAGGAAAGATCTAAAAGACACGTATAAAATATTTTTAACAAAACCCTTATGTGTCCGGTACTTGGAGGAATTACATACCCTAATAGCTGTTCATTTCATATCAACAGACATGCAACCTAAGCGTTCATTCGCCGGACAGGTTACCCTACGACGAGTTCTCCTATTAGTTGGCTACCTGGTTCGAATACCTTTTTTCCAGAGGTGGTAGCACGATTTTGATCGATGATTAGACTAATTGCACATACACTACCGTGCAAAAGAAAGAAACACCCAGTTTAATTATAAGATATAATGACAAACAATATCTTTATGTAGAAATTGTATTGTTCAATGATTGATTTATTGCATTTAAAGTATTGGATAATTCGCAATAACACACATTCTCAGAACTAGGGATGGGATCAAGTTCAATATGTACTCACGAATCCGAGTCAATTTCAATAACCAAGTTTCATTTCATGTTTTTCGATTACCACTTAAAAGCAATAATGTTTCAATGATTATATCTGGAAAGTATTCATTTTATACAAACTGATATCGAACCTCGGAATGAGTAGTTACAAGTTTCTAAAAGATACTTATAAGTACTTCGATGTTGAAAGCAGAGCTGTGGAAAATAGTATTTTAAATAGTAAATAGTAAATAATCCTATTTATTTTAAAGTACGTGTACAACTTTGACAATAAAATATTTTATTTGATGCAGCAATTTTTGAAAATAAAATAATCTATTTTAGGCAGTAATTTTTGAAAATAGTATTTTATTTGAAGAATATTGAAAATATTTGTATTTTGTCGTTTTACTTTTAATTTCAATTTTAAATATTATTGCTGAAAGTAATGGTTCGAATTCAATACATTTATGAGTGTAAATCGTTTCTTAACGATCAGATATACTGTATGTTTATGCGGTTTCTCAGAGTATTACAACAATATAAAAAGTAAAATATTGTATTTCGTGTTTCACATTGTTAAAATAGAAAAAATATTTCATTTTGTGGATCAAATTGTTGAAATAGAAATATTTTATTTTCAGGTTCAGATTGTTAAAATAGATATATTTTATTTTTGAGATTGTATATCTTATTTAAAATACTATTTTATTTACGCAAAATAAAATCTGTTTCGCCAAATAATGCCCACCTCTGGTTGAAAGGAATCGAATCTTTCACAAGTAATACTCGAATCTTGGAAATCAGAACTGCATAGCAGGTTGCGGTACGATATTCATAAAAGTTTCGAATCTGTTCGACCAAGATTCGAATATACTTGCAAGTATTATTTCCGTTTACCAAAGTACTTGTAAGAGGTTCGAAACTGTCTGGCATACGTTCGAGTATACTTACGAGTACTATTTCTGTTTTCGAAGTACTTATAGGGAGTTCGAACCTGTTTGCGAGGTACTTGATCCCATCCCTAGTCTTAACCCCTTGCCGTACCCTTTCTTTTACAGTTATAGCGATTAGAACGTCTTTATGCGCAAAAATGTATATTTTTTGTAAGGCTACATTTATTTCCATTTACCAAAGTACTTGTAAAAAGTTCGAAACTGTCTGGCATAGGTTCGAGTATACTTAGGACTACTATTTCTGTTTTTCGAAGTACTTATAGAGAGTTCGAATTCAATCAATCAAAGTTCGAACCTGTTTGCGAGGTACTTGCCCCCATCCCTACTCAGAACTATTCTAATTAAACAGCGGAATCCTTTTTCAAAATTTACTGTGTTCTTATTTGATTTTTTACGCTTTTCAATTAAATATAACCGAGTGCTTCTTTCTCTTTTTTTTAGTGTACTTTGCAACTGAACCTAATGAAGATTGTATTTCATTTGAAATTACATATAACCAGAAGGAGAAAACAATGGTAATTGACTTTGAGGATTTCGTGTAGTCACGTAGGATCGCAGTTGCAGAATCCGCTGAATGGCAGGTTAGAATCTCTCTCTTGATCAATGCGCGTTGTTCTCCGTTAAGGACGGATCGCCATTTTCTCCGGATGAAGAGGATTAGCGATATTAGCCGGAGAAATCGGCTTGGCGGTGGCAAAGCAACGTCAGCCGCGACTCGACTTTTGTGTTTTCGTCCTCGCGATTCCTGGACTCGGAACGAAGAAGAGCAGCTTTCTCACACCACGAGGATGAAGGAAGGTGACTCTCTTCCGTCCGTCTCCTTCTCCAACTATTTCTCTTTCTTCCCCTCTCTTTCCCGTTCTCGGTCTTTTCGCGTCTGGCCGGCACCATCTATCATTCTGTCAGCTAGGAGATTTCAATTTGCTCTCTTTTTGCACCATTACCGAGCCCCGCAGCCCGCGCAAAATTGTATTTAATTGTGATTGACTGCTAAGTGGAGGTGGCCGACCGCCGCCATTTGTACCGCGATTTTTGCATATCTCTAATTGCGGGAGGAACACTGCCGGGACCGAATAAAACTGAAAATTGACTGCGCTCGGGTCTTCCGCGCCGTTGCTGGAAACTGCAGTAATGCAGCCGAAGCTAAATCTTATCCCGATGTAATTCAATTATTTGCGACGATACTGCAATGAGAAACCTTGGGTGAGAAATCTTGCATCGAAGGTCGACGTTTGTTATTGTGTCGGGACAGTGAAACGATCACTGATTTATAGTAAACATTTGATTTATTTTACATACAGAGAGAATTAGAAAGAAAGAATAATTAGATCTTGTAGATCAATTTCAACAGAAATAATTGAAAACGTTTAAATGTTTGTGTTACTGCTCAAGGTCACAATTTCGAACATTTAATTTAATTCGAATGAATTGATTGCACATTTTGAAGTTATCATTGCTTTATCATAAATTTTCCAGTTCGAGGTCATTTGAAGATCATATTGTACCATATCATTGAACTTGTCTTGACATCAGTTACAACACTATGAAGTTAAAAGTACATGTATGGTACCATTTAAAAATTATCGATCACCTTCAAAAGACAACAATCAGAACATTCTTTTATATCACCATATTTTTGCCTCTTTCGTTTAAAATACTTCAATACAAACCATTAAAAAGTTGTAAACTTTTACAGAACTTAAACAGAATGTAATACAAACTATTGGGTTGTTGCATATGAAATGTCGAAAACTATTCGCTTCAGCCAAAAGTGACAACTACATTTTGTATTCAGCATGTCAAAACGAATAGAATGACGTATGTCACCTGACAAAAGGAGGGGGGTTTCAACAGTCTTACCTTTATTTCACAATTATTATAATTATAAAGATGCTTTCATAAGAAATGTGATTTAATAAAAATCTTGATTAAAGCACGTGTATTATAATAAGAACTGCGCAACATCTAAATAAATTAATTTTTGTCATTTTTGTAAGGCAACCACGTGCCTGTTACTTTTATAGTTTTATATTTATTGTGTAATTTTACTTTTAAATAAAGTTTATTTAATTATTAGTTTATATAAATAGTTCCTTGTATATGTTTGGCAAAATAACTTGTTGACGATAGCATTATGTGATTTTTGGTCAAAATGTGGTGATTAATTAACGTATTAGTCGTTGATGGTAAGAAGAACTAGAAAATCAAAATAATAATCTTGTAAATGAAAAACGATAATAACCATAATATCTTATTTTTACTATAATACAATGAAGAGACTTGAAATTTCTAGATAGAATACATTGGGTACAAAATTGAGTTTGAATTTAATATGCAACAACCTAATAAAAATGTTGTGCATCGATTGTAATCGATTGACATCTATTTCTTCTCTTAATAATTCTAATAAGCTACAAATAATATAATCGAACACAAATCTTCTGATATTGATTTTGTATTTGACCTGTTCAGTTTTGTCATAAATGCATAAAATCCACAGTCTAGAGTTATTGTTATTAACGTTGGGCACCAACAATTTTCATTTGAGACTAGTTCGAGCCAACTTACCCGCAAGTGCCATTAAATTTGTCGGTCATCTAGGAAGTTTCAAACTATACTGTAAGCTTTCAGGATTATTGCTTTCTGTATGGCTTGATGTGTGCATTGGTTCAGCTGGAGTTTCTTCAGGTTCGTGATGTACGAATATAACGTTGTTTCGGTGACTTGCATTATGATTTTGGTTTTTGTAACTTCGATAAAATAAGTAAAACACTCTTCCAACAGCCTTTTAAATCTAATTGAATTAATTAAAACTCGAGGAAATATAATTCCACGCAAAAAACTCTTTGAGTAATAATTTAATTCCCTATTAATCTAATCTGGTAATTTAATCTAGCAATCTATTTTTAATCTACGTATAGACTGCGGATTTCACATATTTATGAGAAAAATGGTCAAATACAAAACAGTGAAAATACATTTTTTTAGCATCATCATTGATAATTGACATTGCATTATGTGAAACGTTTTAAAAGAATATTATATTTCTTCCAACCCACTGAAATTATTAAGAAAAAAATAAATGTCTATGTTGCCCTCATATATTGCAATTGACTCGAACAATTTTTATTTTGCATAATTGACATTACACGATTTGAAGCATTTAACAACAATATTGTATTATTTCCAACCCACTGATATTATTAAAAGAATAAATGTCTATATTTATTTATTGCAATTAATTTAAACTATTTTTATTTTGCATAAAAATCCGCAAGTCTACTAATCTGAAATTTCTATTCCCAAATTAAAAATTGAAAACTACCCTAGATTAGAAACAATAAATGTAATATTGTGTGGAGGGGGTGGGGGATTGGTTAATAAATTTCTCTCTGTATTCAGTGTCAAAAAGACATGTATTTATTCATAGTCGAAAAACAATCAGGGCAACGCAATGTCGTCCTTAACACCTACGGATTCTTTGGTATGCCTGGGAAACCTTTATTCGACCGTGGAATTCGTCGTTTCTTACAAATTGCGAGGTGCCTCGATCATTACATTGTTCCTGAACTTTACAGTAGTCGTCGACGCATTCACAAGAATTCAATCTTCAAACCATGCTCGCACACAGGCGATCGCTAGTTATAAACAAACGAACTCGGAGCATTCGATTAACGACAAATGTTTTACAATTAAATACAGTAGAACTCAATTTATCTTGATGAAATCTTTCTAAATGCCCAATGAACTCAACCTAAGATTAACAATAAGCTCTTATTGGTACATGGTATTGTCGTTATAAAAATATTTAGAGATCATTAGATAAATAAAAATTTGTTGCAAATTGCCAAGCATAAGATTTTCAATAGAATTGAATACATATTTTTATACGCTAAATATAGTCGTGAAGACAACAAATTTTCATTTATTTGTAATTTTATGTCAATCATAAGATTCAATAGAATTTAATGTATTATTTACTAAAAATAGTCAAAAAGACAATTTTCATTTATTTGTAATTTTAGCACGACAAAATGTATATTTGCAATAAGTTTCGCAGGTCAGTGACCACGTGATTCATGTGATTCATTCATATTTTTATACTGCAAAAATTGATGCAAATTACATTGATATAATTTTATATAATTTCAATCTCTGCCTTTTCGTTTATTCAAATAAAACAAAATTCCGTCAAGTCCTATTTGAATTTCGCATTTAAATACGGATTTATTAGATGATCTAATAACAATACAATAATTATAAATAATATAAATGATTTATAGGTGTACCAGTATTTTATACTTATTTGTCACCCACAGGTTCGGATAAATCGAATTCTACTGTACAGTCTCACTAACGCAAATGTCTTATTGCATAATGTTAATATTTTACGGTTGTTGCAGTCGTGTGATCGATCAGTGCGATCGGGAGATCCCTTTGTATTTCTATATGTACACAATTATCTATACAGCCTCGCAATAACTTAATCGTGTCTAATCGGATATTTACACAGAGTCTACGTTTAACAATAAAACGATACACGATAGCCTATTTACAGTTCAAATTCGGAACTCGCACGCCTCTCTCGCCGCAATTTTGTATTTTACAATCGAACCCTGTCAGCACTCGATCTTATTTTCTCTGTCGATAGCGATCAGTCTGCAATCATCGTGCAATCTCTGTTCATCCAAAATTTTTAACACTTTGACTGCCAAACCACGCTTAAAAATTTATTTAATGAACTATACATTGAAAAATTAAATTTTAACACTGTGACTGCCGAGCCAACCTCAAGAATACCATACAATTAAAGCAATTTATTTAATGAACTAAACATTGAAAAGTTAAAATACTGAGTAGGTTAAACTGTATTGATGGCACTGCAGTAGTTATTCGCACTTTTGATGTAAACGGCAAATATTAAGAATTCCTGGTTTAGAAAATCATTTTTTATTGCTTCTTATTTATATTTCAAAGCAACGTTGTAAGTTTTCATAACAGAGTTCCACATATGACTGTTAGCAGATGTGCCAATGACTGTAGTATTTGTCTTACTATTGTTATTCACTGAATATATTTTATAATAAAAGATTTATGACTCGAGAAACTGTTTGATTTTTCTGAAAAATCTCTATTAGCTTATAATAATAGAAAGTTAAGCTCGTTTAAACATTTCAAAAAAAGGTAAAAAGATTTTTACTACGATTTTGGCTTAGGGTGCCAATCATTGTACAGTTTACCCTACTTTGTATTTTCCAGATACAGTGAATATATCAATTAAAAAATTCATGTTTAACCCTCCGACGGTGGAGTCCGGGTCTATTTTGACCCAGAGTATTCGAATCGTCGTTCAATGGCTCGGTTACTGGTGAAGTAATTAAACGACGTGTATCAGAAACGATAAAAAGAAAGTAACTTCAAGAAATATTTTTAAAAAATTGATAGATAAAGCAGTGAATGGTCCTAAAGATTATCAACTATTACAAGAATGGTGCGCCGTCCGAGGATTAAATATAGACAAATAATTTCGACATCCAAACGTAACAGCAGTCAACCTGTTAAAGAACAATCCAGTAGAATTGAATAAAGTTTGAGAATACTCTTCGTCTACTGGAACTTGCTATAAGAGAAACAGTTTGCACGACTCCTTGTTCTTGAAATGTGTCTATGAAAACAGGACTTCGCGTGTACATCCAAAGTCTACTAATCGCATCGTCCGCGCTAATACCACATTACCGTCCGTTCACCTATAAATAGGTTTTCGCATACTCTAAATAAAATGCTGAAATGTCAGCACACGTGTCACAGGATTACTTAACCTCTTGCACTACGATTTATTTCACGGTTTCAGTGATTAAAACTTTTTTGTACTTGGTAATTCCCTAGAAATTCTATTGCGTTGCCTATATGTTCAATAGCTGTACACGAACAGATCCAAAATAGAATTTAATTTTTAAAGGAAATTTATAACTAGACTCCGGATGTTGCAAAATAAAAAGTTTGCGCATCAATTGCAAGATGCAGGAGCTAAATATACATTTATATTCTTCATTAATAATTTTAATGTGATGAAATTAATATATCAATACTCTCAGAATCTTTTAATATTTTCACCGTTTTAAATTGTACTTGCCCATTTTTGTTATAAATGCATAAAATTCGAAGTCTATTAATAACATACATATTTATTAGTTCAGAATCTTCATCACGGGTCTGACTCGATATTGTAGGGCAATGGGTTAATGACGATACAGGATAATTAATGAAGTATCCTAATATTGACATAATTACACTGATTCACACGTCTATTCTGGTACTGTCCAAATAAGAATTGAGTGTACTTATTACGTCGTTACAATCGTGTTACAGATAGACAGTGCATGTTTATGGAAAATAAAAATTGTTTACCAATTGTAAGAAATAATAGCCATATTAAAGCTGCTTTCGAAATAATATGTAGACAGCGGATCTTTATGTAAAATAACAATTGTCTACCTGAATTACAACAAACTCGAGTGAAATAGAAAATTATTTTCATTCTTAATATGTTTAAGAATGTTCAATTCTAATGTTTATTCTGTTTGAAATTACGCTTACTGATTTTTGTCATAAATACTGTCTAATAATATATTAACAGTCTTAAGTTTTTCTTTCTACTACTCTAAACTGCATCATATCATTTTTCCTATAATCGCATAAAATCCGTAGACTAATAAAGCAACTTTGATGCAACATAATCCACAGAAACATTATTGTCTGTAATCAATGAAGCAGTTACCAAAACGAAGTATCAAGACTATTAATTATTATTTTTCAAATATCTTTCATGTACAGTTTGCCACGAAAGTATTCGAACGCTCTTTAAAACAGAATAACTTTTTTATAATTGTACCAAACGACCAGATTTTTTATAATCAATTAGATGCATTGGTTTATGAAATAACGTGCAAAATAGATTTTCCAAAAATAATTGTATAATTTACAAGGTTGCATGCAAAAATAGAAAAGACATTTTTTACAACTTTTCTATTTGGGCCCTTAATGAAAATTTAAAATATATATTTTATAGATCTATAGCAGTTACACACGTGCTGAAAATTTCATCGAAATCGGTTCACGCAAGAAAAAACGACACGCATCTAAAGATTTACAGAAATTGATCAAAAGTCGTGTAAAACTATGATTTTCATTTTTAACAATTCTAACGAAATTTTCAGCGTGTGTATAACTAACATACGTCTACAAAACATATGTTTAGATTTTCATTAAGGGCCCAAATAAAAAAGTTTTGAAAAATGCCTTTTTTATTCTTGCATGTAACCTGGTAAATTATAATTTTTGGAAAATCTTTTTTACACATCATTTCATACACCAATGCTTCTAATTGATTATAAAAAAGACAGATTGTTTGGTACAATTATGAAAAAGTTATTCTGTTTTAAAAGGCGTTGGAATACTTTCGTGGTTCACTGTATATTTTTACAATAGTGAATTATCTGTTCGAGATTGCCGCGGAACCACGGCGGACAGTAATGTGCTAAGCTGATCGGACTCGTTTTATTCCCCCATCATCGACACTATCGCACTTCGATCTGCTGAAAAATCTGCCGGAATCCGGTAACATTCTCTCACGAGGAAAAAGCATTAGCGCCGAGCGTCGTACACCGCGTCCGCGCGGCGCAATTATTGCTAATTAAACTATCCGCGACGGCCGAAACACGGGGGAATCTTTTTCCCAAACAACTATGAGTAATCGTTGACACGGGTAAACCCTTTTCACTCGTACATCTGAAAGTCTATTTACGCAGCTGCATCAATTTGTCACGATTTTTTAGAAACAAAGTCGCATTGGTTGGATTATTCTTCAAGAAATATTTCTCGATTGTACATCTACGTTCAAAAGTTTGAAACACACAATCTCTCGAATAAACATTTTCCATAGAATAATTTATCCTTCATATTAAATTGAGTAGATGAAATTCAAAATTGTTGGGAAATTTTAAAAATTGAAGATGTCACATGATTTCTCCTCTATTCAAATTCTTATCGATGCAGATAATTTTTATTTTGCATAAAGATCCAATGATGAATATTCGCGAAGAAAATTTTTAAGACAAAACGCTTCAACCTTGTGAACAGTACAAACACACAATCTTCCAGGGAAAGATATAATTAAGAAATAAACAATTTGTGTTGTCGAAAATATTTCTTGAATATACATCTACGTTCAAAAGTTTGAAACACTCGGAATTTCTCGAATGAACACTTTCCATAGAAAAATTTGTACTTCGTACTATTGTATATTCGTAAAGGAAATTTTTAATATAAAATGCTTCAACCTTGTGAACAGTACAAACACACAATCTTCCAGGGAAAGATATAATTAAGAAATAAACGATTTGTGTTGTCGAAAATATTTCTTGAATATACATCTACGTTCAGAAGTTTGAGACACTCGGAATTTCTCGAATGAACACTTTCCATAGAAAAATTTGTACTTTATACTATTGTATATTCGTAAAGGAAATTTTTAATATAAAATGCTTCTACCATATGAACAGTACAAACACATAATTTTCCAGGAAAAGATATAATTAAGAACAAAAAAACTGTGTTAAAAAGTCGAAACGGATTTCCAGTTATTTTTTGCAATTCGAAAGAAAAAGGTGTTCGTTGCTAGCCGATTAATACGGGACTCGAACGATTACAAGCCGAAGGTATGAGATCATTACAAGAACAACCACTTGGCAATGCTAAAGATGTCGGTTACGAGGGTTTCGTTCGGTACAGTTAGTTTCTCGCGAGCTCCCCCATGCATCAACAACGCTTATGCTTTTTCTTACTTACGTTCTCGGTTCGATTAACGTTGTCGATCGATCAGCGATAGATCGCCCGACTGTATCGTTGTTAGCACTGGTCGGGAACGTCGGCCGTGCACCTATCGGTAAGATGGTTTTCTCGATCGAGGGACAACAACGGGGCTTCGTGGTCGATGCCGAGAGGCCCGTCTCTTCGCAATTTAAGACTTCGCGACGGTCCAAAAAACCTTGCTCCAGTTACAAGAACTGGAAACCTTGAGAGACGCCGGTTTTGGTGATGCGCTTGATGCTTCTCTTCGACAACGAGGTGGTGCCATGCCGTTCCTCTTGCGAGCGAAGTCACGTACGGGCGAATAGCGCGACTTTGAATACATATCTTTTGTACTTGGATCGAGCATTCCATCGGACGAAGAATACTTGTTGCTCTCAGTGCTCTGATCTTCCCGTTAACCCGCACGAAGCGGACCTTATCGAGGGACGAATGGGTCTAAATTCACCCCGTCATTTATCCGGACATAGTTCCGAACGCACTTACCAGAGGTGCGTCGACATTCTTTCTAACCGTTCGAGTGCAAACGTTTCACCCTCGTTGTCTCGAAGGTACCATTAAAATATTCCTGCTCAGACTTTTTACAATTGCATTCGATTCGAGAGTGTCAAGGAACGCGACAGCACGGTCACGTTTCATCCTCGGTGTCCCAAAGGTACCGTTAAAATATTAGTACGCAGACGTTTTACAATTTTATTTGGTACGAGGGTGTGCCAAAACGAGCGCACGTTTACGTTTCGCCCCAATTGTCCAAAAGGTACCATTCAAATATCAGTACGAGGCGATCGTGCCTAGACTTTTCACAATTTCTATCAATTTGAGAGTGCCTGGCACTCTCGCGTACCCGGAGGTATCAAACTGCAACGACATCGTGCTTAGACTTTTTACAATTTTACTTCATTCGAGATACGAAGGGTTAAGAAGAGCGTCATCGAGTACTCACTGTGTACGATAATACCTTTAGTAATCTAACCGATAGAAATGGCACTCGAACGGTCACCCTAACGTCGAGAGCCTGACTCGGAACAGTCTCAGCCGCCACTGTCCCAGGGTTAAAGGAGTTCCCTCCGTCCTAGAGCCCGTGTAGTCCACGATTACCACGTTCACTCCCTCTGCAGGAGCTCGTAGAGCGCGGAGATGTAGGTCTGTGCCATTTGCAGGGTCTCGAACTTGCTGAGCTTTCTGTCGTTGCCGAGGCTGGGCACAACGTCCCTGAGCCTGTCGAACGCGTCGTTGAGGCTGTTCATCCGCCTCCTCTCGCGCGCGTTCGCCGCGAGCCTCCTTTTCCTGAGCACCTCGATGCCCGGCGTGCCGTTTTTGATTTTCTGCATGGTCTCCTTTGTCTTCTGGCCGGCGTAGTCCATCGACGCGACGTGCAGCACCGAGTCGTTTTTCTGATGGTACCGCGAGGGCACGCACTTGCCGCCCTGGCCATTCTGCGCGGCGTAGCTTTCGTTCCTCTGGACACTGTACGCGGCGCCCAAATAAAGAATGTCGCCCCTCTGCCCGTACGGGTTGCCGTTATTTCTAGGCAAAAAACCATCGGGCTTCAAGATACCGTAACTCTTCGCGGGCAGGAAGCTCTCCTGCTGGTTCGCCGGGCCGAAGTCGCACCTTGAATTGCCAAGCAACACGTTGCCCGGGCCTTGCTCCAGCTTCGGCGACATGCCCGCGGTCTGCTCGCCGTCTGGGACATCGTTCGTGAACTTGACACCACCGGCTACACAATCGTAAACGTTCTCCATGCACTCGTTCATCCTAAACACGATCTTCCCGTGATCCTTCGCGGCCGGCCTAGCACCGGCGCCGTTTGGCTGGTGGTCCAGCTGGTGATCGGGTCGACAACCCTTCTGCTGGTAGTAGCCCTCATAGAACTCGACGAAATTTAGACCGGCCGTTGTCACGTGGAAGCTGCCGTTCGCCGGCGCGCCGATCTCTTGGTACTCGCGATTCTGACAGTCCAGGGAGCTCACGCTCCCGCAGCTGCTACCCCTAGACCTCGGCGGCTGAGGATAGATCTCCTGGTGCGTCCAGCTGCGCGGATTCGACTCCGGGCTACTCGCCGATCCGTACCCCTCGGAGTCCAACAGATCGTACTGTTGGAAACTGGCGTAAGTTGACATTCTTTTGTTCGCGAATCTACTTCGATCTCGTCGGGATCTGCTGTGTCTCTGTCTCTCGAGGATATTGTCGCGGGCGACGACGACGACGACGACTCTTAGAGCATAATATGGTGGAACTGTTCCGGAGATTCAGCAGCGTCTCTGTCTAGTCTAGCGTCATCTCATCGAAGGACGATCTCGGTGACAGGACCGATATCCTCGCGGCGGGAATGACTTCGGGACACGCGGCACGGATCGGTTAATCCTGAGGTCAGAACATTGTCAGAAAGCGTCGGTTCTGCCGCAGGATACCATCGCTTCCTTTTCGAAACTTTTACGAAAGAAATCGCTAGGACTCTCGGGGATCCTCTCTGGATGACACCGTATATGCTTCGCGTACGGAAGCGTTGCGTAAACTGGCTTTACCTGGCGATCTCGTGGTCTGGACCATGCTGTCCAGTTTTCTTGGGGCCCGGTGGTGGGGACTGAGAACTCCTAGGACCCACGTGGAAGGGATCCCCGAGGAGTGGAAGGGGTCCACAGGGAAGTGGGTATCTCCTTGTAGAAGCCGCGCGACCGGGCACGCCCCCCGTCTTCCTTCGTCTCTTTGCTGGGGGCTCTGGAAGCTAGAGTGGCGAAAGACGATCGACCAAAAAGAAAGAACGGCGCTCTATCAAGTGCGCACGGTCACGGGACTTTGGCGCCGCGCTCTTGACATTTGAAGCACGCTAGCTAGTCACCCCGACCGACCGTTCCGTCCGATTCCTTTTGGCTCTATTGCTTTCGCAGAATCTATTCCCGTTTTGAATGCAGGCTGCACAGACGAGTAATTTGGGAATTACGGTATACAAATTTATAAAATTGCTCGGTTTCTCACTCTCTCCGGTCGGTTTGTTGCGAATTGAGTAGTCTCAAAAGGGTTGAAAATTCAGAAGAGCATATGTTGGCACGGTGTTCTTAGAATTGTATAACTAATGGGCTGCGGATGTTTATGCTGAATAAAAATTGTCTGCACCAATTCCTTTGCTTCCTTTAATAATTTTAACAAATTGACAATAATGCAACGATATTTTTATATTCTCTCGATCCTACTTCTTCAAATTCGGCCTAGTCATTTGTGTAAATGCATAAAATCCGCAATCTAATAATCAACGGTAGAGATTATTAAAATATAACTATAAAAATTTTTGAAGAATCATTTAATAAATTCATTTCTATGTATATTCGATATTCGTAGAAAAGTGGAAAAATTAAATGAATTTAAGAATTATTGATTCACATTACATTACAATCACATTAAGAATTATTATTAATTATCAGTTGATTTTTTCGAACTTATCAAAAAAATTAAAGGAAACAAAAATTATTATTTACTTCCTGTCTGTAGAAAATTGCAGAAAATTTTGATATTGCATAAAGATCCATAGTCTAGTACAAATATTGCCACTGTTAGCTAATAATAATCGCACTTACATAATATTACTTTCCACTCAGCTTTTTTTTAAATGTTTAGCTGATCTATTTATTTGTATTTCATTCATAAAAATTGTGAAGACAAAAGATGTATTGTACATATGTTGTTTGTACCGCACATTTTATACATATTTTATGAATTTATAAAACTCCGAAGTATTGTTATAAAATAGAACAAAATGAAAACTGTTTTTTTATTATTATTAACGGTATGAATATTATTTGATAATATACATTTTTATTTTACAGAATACCAGTTTTGATTGAATTCGAACTTTCATAAATTGATCTCCGACAATCCAATTTTATATAAACCAACTTTCTAATAACGTTACATCGTGTAAATATGTATAACGTATAATTACACATTACAAAAAGTATACTTAATTTTATGGAACAGTTTTATATCCGACATTTTTTTCTGGTATGATGTCTACGGATTGTTACACAATACTAAAAATAATGTAACCTTTGTACTAGCTTCTTTCTCGTCCCTTTTTCTACGCCGCTGTCCTCGTACTTTACGACATTTCAAAGACAAGGTGGCTGGAAAGTGTGGACAAATTTGACTGTTTTACGAGGGTTGCGCTGTGTCCTTTGTATCTAGACGGCGTTAAATCTTGGTGTCAATCCCGAGGACACTAATTTATTTATTTGTCCACAGGAGAAAAATTCACATCAATCAATTTTTGCTTATTTCCTGGAAGGATTGAATAATCTTCCACGTTGTCTGACAACAAAACAGATTATCATTATAACCAATCCAACATATTTAGAGTAAAGTTATTAAATTCATTTATTTTATTTCAATTGTTCATGCATAATGATTTGTAATGTAATGGTTATAATCTCCTGGCTTTTTATTTGCTATAGATGTGTCTAAATAATTAATTTTGTTATCGACTGGTAAAACTCGTATGTCGCGATAATTAAAAGAAAATTGATAAAAAAAAACTTTTACATGAATAAAAATGAATTCCATCTTAAACGATTAAATATTACATATTATATATTATTATTATTATATTATAATGATTTATTTCCCACAAAAATATTTTGCAAAACGATAAGAGCACCGATGTAACGATTTTTATGTATAGAAGATTTATGACTAAATATTTCTTAAATTCTCCGTGTAATGATCATTATTAAAAAATATTGTTATCAAAAGAATTACAGAGCGTTTGCATGAATAAAAATGAATTCCATCTTAAACGATTAAATATTACATATTATATATTATTATTATTATGTCATGATTCATTTTCCACAAAAATATTTTGCAAAACGATAAGAGCACCGCTGTAACGATTTTTATGTATAGAAGATTAACGACTAATTATTTCTTAAATTCTCCTTGTAATGATCATTATTAAAAAATATTATCAAAAGAATTACAGAGAGTTTGGGAAAAGTACAACAGTTATTCCAGTACTAGAATAGTATGAATAAATAATGAAATCCAAATATTTAATGTCATGTTTGAGCTTGTTAGAAACTATAATATTGTTTTATGTGATTCGAATAGCAGCTACTTTTGAAACAGTGTGTGAAATATTTTTTTTTAATTTTACACAGCCGTGTTAAACTGTTCATTGATCACTGCAACAAATATTAAAACCAAGTTACAGATAGGGGGGAATTATGTAACAGATACAGAAGCAACAATAACTCGAAACAGGCGGTTTTCGGATTCAACGTACTACGTACACGATAATATTCGCGGTTAACGTGCCTGGTACGCAAGATCCACGGGAAACATCTTTATTGACGAATCTTATTGAACGCGATTATTTTTACCAGCGCAAACACCTACGTTGGTCCTCGCGCTTGTTATACCACTTAGAATCGCTACAGGAGTTCACAAATACGTTTGCCACGCTGCTACAACTGCCATATGCACTCGCGCGTTCACAAAATACCAAGAATCACGAATAGAGAGCGGATCTTTATGCAAAATAACAATTTTCTACCTGAATTTCAACAAACTGGAGTGAAACAAAAATCTATTTTCTTTCTTAATATATTGAATAGATTGAAAATAATGTAATCTTCACATTTTTTAAATGTTTATACTATTTTAAATTACACCTACTCCACTGTAAAAGTTGGAGTAGCGAAGTTAAAGATTAAGATCAGCGTTTTTTAATAGATATTTCTGATGTTAATAGAGAAATTGTGTTCCTTTTAATTGCTATATAATGTTTTCATATTTCGTCTCTTTCTATTTGTATATCGTTTCTTTACTTATGACGTCAGATTTTATGATGTATTTTCTACAGGTCGCAGTATCCTTTGTATGACGATTATTCATTTTCTCATCAAAATTTTTTAAAGATTCTTAAAGATTTTCTTGTTTATATCTTTGATGCCTAGGTTTATTGTTTACGCACACTTCAAACACTACAGCAGGGTACCTAAAATCATTGTTTTAATGCAGATAGTTTTTATTTTGTATCGAAATCCACAATCTAATAATTACATCGATAATTATCCAATAATTACGCAACCAACTATAAATTTCTTTAGTCCTTTAACAGTAATTTAAAACAGTCAAACATTAAGACAATTTATGAATGTTGATATATTATTTTCAATATATTAAAATTGTTGAAATAGGAATAAATTTTTATAGCGTTTCTGTGCCTTGCAATTGAAGAAGAAAATTTTTATCATGTATCGATACTTTCTAAAATCCGAGGTCCAGCAATCACATGCTATAGCGAACCGAAATATGGACGTGATGTACCAAATTATGATGGTGGGATAAAATCGATTATCGTTTGGTTTGTTGGAAGCGTAAACCCGTGAATTTCCAAATTTTCCCGATCCCAGGAAATCCTGGCTCGAAGCACCGCGCCGCACCGTAGGCGTGTCTCATTTGTTTTCGTTCTCCTTTTTCGGAAACTCGGAGTCACTTGGCTGTTTGCAAAAGGCGGCAGCTTTAAGAAGCTCATTAATCCCAGCTAATACGCAACAAATGAGCCGATGCCGTGTGCCCGGCCCTTAACGAAAAGGAAGCGTGTACAATACGTGAACACCGACGGGTGTACGCCCACGACGCGACTCGACGGCACTTTCCCTTCTCAAAGGGTACTGTCGTCCGCAGCGTAGGGCATTACTCGGATAAAATTCTACATGAATGACAGTAACGAATAAATAATTAATCGTTACTTGATTATTTATTTATCATTCGACTTATTCGTTAGTGCCATTATTCGTTACTCATTTGGGTAAACCCTTATTCGTTATTTGTCATCCGTACTTTGCGGATCTTTATGCAAAATAAAAATTGTTTACACTTTTACAGGAAATAGAAATCAAATTGCAAGTTTTTTCTTTCCTGAATAATATCAATAGATGAGAAATCATATGGACCGTTTATTTTGAAAGTGGTGCAAGTCCATTTTTTTTTAAAATGAGACCTCGCATAATTTGTGATCAATTTAGTGTAAATAGAAAGTCATTTTTTCTTTCAAATGAACTTGCACCACTTTCAAAATAAACGTATATATTGACGTTTTCAATTTTTAAAATTTTCTTACAATCTTGAATTTCATGTTCTCAATTTTGCTATAAATGCATCAAAATCCGCTGGCTATTTATTAAAGCCTATTGTATTGTTCACTCATCAATAGACTGCGGACCTTCACGCAAAATAAAAATTGTCTACACCGATTACAAGAAATAGAAATCAAATTGCATGCTTCTTCTTTCCTGAATAATATTAATAGATGAGTATTAATACCGGTATTATGAATTTTCATAAAGGTACAAAAACACAGTTGTTTAATAGAAAAAAAACATTAACTAATTTATTGACTTCATATTCTTGAAATGTGATTGTAAAAAACATAATGCATCTATTGAACTGTCGTTAAGCCTCGAACGTATTTTTCTGCACAAATTACCTGCAGTTGAAAATGCTCTTTCCGCATCCACGATGGTTGGTGGTACCGTTAATAATAAGCGATATACTATCTCCAAATATTTGCCTTGATGTCCTTCATCTTCTAACAACTCGGTCTCTCGTCTGACGGTTTTGGATAAATCTATTTTTTGTATTATTTTTGTATTATTGTTCGTGGCATTTTTTTTATTTATAGCTAATTCTAATTTCTTCTCGAGGGACAATTCTTTTTCGATATTAACATCAACATCGTCTTCAACGAATTCTTCTGGATAGGTTTGCGTTTGGTTTTCATAAATATTTTTGTGGAAATTGACGACGAACTTAATTAAATTTGACCTTGTTAGCTTCTTTTCTTCCTTTCCGTTTTCTTTTTTAGAGTCGTTATAATTATGTAAATAACTTAAAATATTTCCTGGTTCGCTATGCCTTTCCTGTATACGAATTTTCAATGCACCGTATAATTCCGCAGACAATGGCGCGTCCTGATCTTTAAGTGATTGCAACATAAAATTTATTGCTGCATTCGCTGTTAATGAGTCGGAATCGTTCCGACATAATGCTTCCACAGCCAGCTTTTAATTTCAAAAATCGTTCCATCGTTAATAACAAACTGTTCCAGCGTGTTTTAGAATCTAATATTAGCATAAGTTCTTTTTTTATTTCGGTAAGTATATATTTTTGTAAAACGGCGTTTTTAGTAGGGGAACGTTTAAATATTTTAACAACTTCTCGGATTTTTTTAATTACAGGAAGCAATCCTTGGTAAGTTAATATTTCGTCCTCGTTACTATTATCTTCGTCATATTGAAATGAGGTACTTCCAACAATTGTATTATTATTTTCTTCATTGTCACTCTCTTCGAAATCAGAATCAGAAGTTTCTAAATACAGAGTATTTGAGCGGCGAACGTATTTCAAATAAGAGTAGATGCCCAAAAAAAAAATTTATTATTTATAGCTAATACCGAAAATACCGGTATTTTAACTTAGCAAATACCGGTTTCACGAAATTGCAAAATAGCACGAAATACCGGTATTCGGTATACCGGTATACCGGTATTGCAATCCCTAGAAATCATATATTGACGTTTTCAATTTTTTAAATTTTCTTACAATCTTGAATTTCATGTTCTCTATTTTGCTATAAATGCATCAAAATCCGCAGTCTAGTCATTCAGTTCTTACTTGCGGTTACATCGACGTATTTTTATGCTAAATAGAAATTGTCTCCCAGAATTACAACCAACTCTTAATACGTTCAACAGTTTGAAAACAATATAACAATATTCTTAAATTCTTCTAATGTTTTTACTGTTTTAAATTACATCCGTTTTGTCATAAATGCATAAAATCCGCTGGCTATTTATTAAAGCCTATTGTATTGTTCACTCATCAGTAGACTGCGGACCTTCACGCAAAATAAAAATTGTCTACATCGATTACAAGAAATAGAAATCAAATTGCATGTTTCTTCTTTCCTGAATAATATTAATAGACGAGGAATCATATATTGACGTTTTCAAATTTTCAAATTTTCTTACAATTTTCAATTTTATCTACTCATTTTTGTCATAAATGCATCAAATCCGTTGGCTATTTATAAAAGCCTATTGTATTGTTCACTTATCAGTTATTGTGTTGTTCACTCATCAGTACACTGCTCTTTATGCAAAATAAATATTGTCTACATTGATTGCAAGAAATAGAAATCTAATTGCATGTTTCTTCTTTCCTGAATAATATTAATAGACGAGGAATCATATATTGACGTTTTCAAATTTTCAAATTTTCTTACAATTTTCAATTTCATTTACTCAATTTTGCTATAAATGCATAATGATCCGCAGTCTAGTCACCAGCTACATTTTGAATATTTAGACGTTGCTAAACATGCCAGTCAATTATGAAGAGTTTAAAAAAATAACAATTTTATTTAATGACACGTATAACACAGAAGAACTTCGAATAGAGAAAAGAAAATGCTCACAAACTTTTCTTCTCTATTTTGCTCCTAAAATATTGGTTAGACTGCGGATGTTTATGCAAAATAAAAATTGTCTATATCCACTGCAGGAAGCAGGAGCTAAATAAACATTTATTTCTTGCATTAATTATTTTAATATGGTAATAATGAAAATTCTACATTAATAAGAGTAACGAATAAATAATTAATTATTCGTTACTAGATTATCTATCATTCGATTTATCCGTTATTCATTTGGAAGAGCCCTTATTCGTTATTTGTCATTCATTTCTAATTTGCGGTTACATCGACTTATTTATTACTAGACAGCGGATTTTTATGCAAAATAAAAGTTGTCTATCTGCATTGTAACAGATTGGAGTGAAATGGAAAGTGATTTTCTTTCAAAATCTGTTTAATCGGTTGGAAACAATATAACAGTAGTTTTAAATTACACCTACTCGTTTTTGCCATAAATGCATAAAATCCGCAGTCTATAGTGATTATAATCATTATAATAATTATTAGATTGCGGATCTTCATGCAAAATAAAAATGTTCTGCATTGATTGTGGGATTCAGGAATCATATAAAAATTTATTTCATCCCTTAATGACTTTGTTACATTGAAAACAGTATTACAATATTCTCCAAATTTTCTAACCTTTCACTGTTCCATATTTCGTCCAACCAATTCCTTCATAAATGCATAAACATCCGCAGTATGCATTATGAATGACGTACTGTTCACTAATCAAAAATCAACTTGAACAAAGGTACCAAATATCCAATTGACAATAAAGCTAAAAAATCAACAGATTATTATTAATAATAGAAAGGCCGTCGTCCTAGCCAGCTACTCATTACAACGCTTCCTAGAGCGATACAGGAAGCTACGGAATCTGAAAAATCCTTGTTTTTTCGAAATCGTATTCAAGCGGTACCTGCAAACGCAATCATCTCGCTATACGATCTATCCAAGGATGGTATGCAAACAGTGAGGAACGAATGAGACCGGTCCGCCTGTGATCCAAGTCTATTGATCTATAATAGATCCTCGGTAGGTGCTAGAATAACGATCGATCTATCGACCAGGCGACGTATAATGCAGCGGCATGCGATAATAAATTTATTGCGGACGGTGAAGGCCACAAATTGATTATTATTACTCGACCGCGGCATGTTGAGTAGAGTTACAGTTTAGGAGATCGCATATGATCGACGACGTAATGATTCGTAATTGACTGACGCGTACCGTTAATTCACTCGCATTTAAATTCCTTTAACTGCAGGGAACCAACAACTGTAGCAAACTTTTCTTCCAATTTTTTATCGATAACGAATCCCTTTAAACATCAAGTCTTATAGAAAAAATTATGAAATCTCAACATTACACATAACAGACTACGGATTTTCATTCATTTATTAAGAAATTTACTAGGTTAAGTATAAAATAGTGAAAAATATAAACAATCTAAGAATATTGTTATGTTGTTTTCAACGTAAAAAGACTATTAAGGGATGAAATAAATTTTTATGCATTTATTAAGAAATTTACTAGGTGAAGTACAAAATAGTGAAAAATATAAACAATCTAAGAATATTGTTATGTTGTTTTCGACGTAAAAAGACTAATAATGGGTGAAATAAATTTTTATACATTTATTAGGGATTTACTAGGTGAAGTACAAAATAGTGAAAAATATAAACAATCTAAAAATATTGTTATGTTCTTTCCAACGTAAAAAGACTAATAATGGGTGAAATGAATTTTTATACATTTATTAAGGAATTTACTAGGTGAAGTATAAAATAGTGAAAAATATAAAAGATCTAAAAATATTGCTATGTTGTTTTCAACGTCAAAAGACTTATAATGAGTGAAATAAACTTTTATGCATTTATTAAGAAATTTACTAGGTGAAGTATAAAATAGTGAAAAATATAAACAATCTAAGAATATTGTTATGTTGTCTTCGACGTAAAAAGACTATTAAGGGGTGAAACGAATTCTCATAGTCATCATTAGAATGCGGATCTTTATGCATTTATGGTTAATTTAGTATGTTTTTTATTTATTCCGTACCTACAAATCTTATTACCAATGCAAATAGGAGTTTATTTGTTACCACTGTCTTAAAATTTGTCTACAAAAATAGAAAATTGCATAAACATCCACAGTCTAGTCGTCATATATTTACGATTTTAATCAAAATCTTTCTGTCAGGAGTAATTCGTTTACGAAATGTCCTACTATTTTGATAACCACAAAATGACGCGACGTTTTGGTCATCTTTGAAAACAAAATTAATTAATACATCCCTCTTAAATGTTGTTTTTTAATCTACCAATCTTCAAAGAATTTAAATAAATTGTTTACATGTATATAAAAGTAATAATTGCGTCGAATTATCAACTTGTTAACCCCATGCACTACGAATTAGTTTTCAATTTTATTACCACAATTCCCTACTATTTTAAGTGTTTTGTTTGAAATTTACTTCAAAGGACAGTCCCTTGACTGCTGTTTGTTTTAAACAATTTTGTTTACTAATTATATTAAATATAGCTCTCAAACTTTGTTGTAATTTATATTTGTGGAACTTATATTTGTTTTTAACTAAAAAATAAGAAATTAAATAAACAAAGGAAGAACCAATTACATATGAAAACCTATTTCCTTTACATTTTTCTTTCTCTGATGTCGAGTCACACTCTACAAAGGAGTGTAAAGGGTTAAACATTTAATACATTATTAAATTCATACTGTATTCTCATAATGGTCATAAAATTCATCAAGAACATTTTTATTCTTTGTAAATGTGGCTACTGTCCGAACTAAAATAAATAAGAAATAATTTTTTAAAATTAGAAACTGTAACGACCCTCAAGTTTCTCAATTTATTCGAATCTTTCTAAAATGTTTTTATGATATAAATCCGTACAAAAAGAACACAAAAAAAATCAATTTTTAAAGCCGCCGAAGTAGGGAAACCCGTAAGTAGCTTCTCTCTCCGAGCCGGGTGGAGCAGAAACAAAGGGAGCGCTTAAGTGGCTCATTTATGGTCTCAGCTGAGTGTCAGATATTGTGTGAGCTGATCGGATGTAAATCTTGAAGTAACGAACGCCCACGGTTGCCTACTTTGTCTACAATTAATGATCTGTTACTGAAAGAAGGCAGAAATTGGCAGGACTCGCAGCATTTTGCGCCAAAGGCACGGCTTCGGGAACGCTCGAAAACGTTGCCACCTACCCTGTAATTAGGACACCTTGGTGTGATTATAATTAGGGGCCTCGGTTTGCCATAAATCTCAAGCTGTTATAGAGGTCATGTTTGAATGAACCCCGAGGAAGTGGATCTTAAATCATTTAGAAAACCAAAGCTTCGCCGAGAACAAGATCGATGAACTCTTATCTTTGACTGTTAAATATCTTATCGTAGCGTTCTAATAATTTCTTTATTGTTCGATTACACTGTCCAGCAGCCAAAAATTATTTCGATTGCCACTATGCGATTCTTATAGAGGTTTTCGCGTTGATTCCGAATCTATACTTAATTTTTCTCTTATACGTAGAGTTTTTGAGAAAATTGAGTTTAAACAAAAAAAGATATATTTTTCAACTTTGAACAAATATTGTGATGTTATTATCGAATATATTGAATTGTTCTTTACGGCAAAAGATTCTGTAAACTTTCCCGAATACAGTGATATCCAATATTAATACATTATGATTGTTTAAACATGTTTAACCAATGATTAAAGACGGAGAGACACCACTTTTGCACCCATTTTTGAGGATATCTTTCAATTTATATAAAAAAATAAGCCTTTCAAATTTAACTTTCAATTTAAACATGTTTAAACAATCATAATGTATTAATATTGGATATCACTGTATTAGGGAAAGTCTACCGAATCTTTCGTCGTAAAGAACAATTCAATATCTTTTATAATAACATCACAATATTTGTTCAAAGTTGAAAAATATGTGTTTTTTTCAACTCAATTACTCAAAAACTCTACGTATAGTATTTGGAATCAGCGCGAAAAACTCTATAAGAATCGCATAGTGGTTATCGAAATAACCAAAAAAAGTTGAAATTTGTTGTACCATGTTATTATACTCCAATGTGCATAATTACAGTGAACCACGGTAATTTTTAAATATTAGATCGTACGACTTGTATATTTTTTGAGAAATTACAGCAATTAGTTTACTTCAAGACGTAGAAAGAATTTTTCAAATAATTGCAATTGGTCGGATTTACAGAGAAAATACTAGAAGTTGTTGTTTACATCTTTTTTATGGGGCCCTATATTGAAAATTTGAAAAGTACATTTTGTAGATCTGTGTCATTTATACATATTCTGAAAATTTCATCAAAATCGGTCAACGTTGTAATAAGCTACAAACGTTTAAAGATCTATAACTGAAATAAATCTAAGGATTTTTGCATCTTTCATCGGACGTAGTTTTTTTCCGCATCTACCGATTTTTATGAAATTTTCAAAATATATGTAATTGACACAGATTTACAAAACGTAATTTTAAAATTTTCTATATAAGCCCACATAAAAAAGGTGTGAACAACAACAGTAATCGCTACATTATATTTTATTTACAAACCAAAAAATATAGAAATTATGTTGCTATTTGAAATTATAACAGTTTTTTACTTATGTTCGTGTAACATACGTCTGGTAAGTCCGAGTAAGTGTGGTAGTTATGCGTTACTAGACACAATTAAAGATTTCTTGAGTTAGTTTATAATATACAGGCCGTAAATAATGAATATTGGCTACTTTACGTTAAAAAGTAATATTGCAAGTATTAATCTTGGATATATGAAATGCTCTCAATTTGTTATCCCCGGTACGAACGTCGATGTGTAACGAGAAACGTCATGGGTCATTGCCTCAGAAAATTATCAATGAAAATTGAATAGTAAATGAACTGTGGCAGAACTCGTGTAAGCTGGACCTTATGGACTTACAATTTGTAAGTGATTAAGATTAAGACTGGATCGAAGAGATACGAATATTAAAATAGGAAATTAAATCTTGGGTTTATCTAATACAGTGTAATATTATCACTAGACCGCGGATGTTTCTACAATTTTCAATTTTTGTAGACAAATTTTAAGAAAGTGGTAACAAATAAAATCCAATTTTCATTGCTAATAACATTTGTAGGTCCAAAATAAATAAAACTCGTACTAAATTCCGTCGAATTTGATACTCCAGCGTTTTTTGAAAATTTTTATAATCCATAAATGCATTAAGATCCGCAGTCTAATCGTCACTTACAATTATGTAAGAAATTACAAAGAAATAATTATTCTTTTCAGCAAATAGTATTAATAAGTTGAAAACAGTTGCTGTGCAAATTAGTATTGCAATTGAAATATCTTCTAAACTAATGATTTTTTTACAAGGTTAATAATCTTTATGAGAAATAATGAACTAGATTGGTGTATTAAAAAATACACGGACCAATTTAAAAAATTGAAAATGATCTTCACATGCCCTCTACACTTCCTACAAAAAACCATTGACATAGTATTATGTCCCCTTCGAAACTATATAACTTTGAAACATTTTTGGATATTAATATAATATTAGGTTGTAAAGAAAGTTAATAGCGTTTTCAAATTAAGAATCAAAGATACAATTAAGGTATTTCTTCATATGTTTATTCAATAACACGAGAAGTTACCTCGAAAAAGGCAAAAAGTAATAGAACAGAATGGGAAATATGTTATCGAATAAATCTATGAATAAATATTTGAATTTTAGCTTTAAATTTTAATTTACAAACGCTACGAACATTCGTTCCAATCCAATATATGAATATAATATATGTATAGTATAATTGATTCGAATATAACTTATTATAAAATTGAAGTCCTCATCTAATTATCTCGATATCATCTAGCTGTATATCCTGCAGCAAATTCGGTTTGGCAGTCAACTCGAATAACTTACGATGAGCCGTTGTTAAGTATCTAATTATGTAAGTTGAGACGTCGCGGTTGAGAGCGTACGCACTGTTTTGGCGGGAGATTTCGTAGATTAATTTCCAGTGCAGCCGTTTCGAGGGTAACGGTCAAAGTACATCAGGCTCATTGGAATTCCCGTAGACAGAGGGATACGTCCATTGCCGGTGTCCTCTTCTTCGCGTTTCCACGGGTCGTTACCCATCAGCGCGCAACGGCCTCCTGATAGTTATAAATCAAAATATTGGGATTAAATCGCACGTCGCCCGACACACCGTCGCGTCATCGGGTTTTTGCAATTGAATCGGCGAGATCAGACATTACATAAATCACTATTTAGAAATTTTTATCGGATCAAGCAATGTTTTACATAAAATTCAGAATTCTCACATTTTTTGCTACCCTCTTCAAATTCGCATACGTTTAACCTTGATCTTCGTGCAAAATAAAAGTTTCTTTTACGCCAATATTTTTAACCAGATAGAAATAATATACGTATCGACGTTCTTAAATTGTTTAAAGTTTTCTTCTGTTTTATATTTCACCTATTCATTTTTATTGTAAATATTGCACATATAATTTACACTCTACTTATAATAAATACAAGTTCAATCATTTTCCTTAACGTTGTTTTGTACAATAATTAGTGAGGATATGTTATTGTTTTTAAATTTGAATTTGACGGAGGATAATATTACTTTGACTAAACTGTTTTGCATATTTTAATGAAATTAAATTTTATAGAGGCTTGATTATGAATTAAAATAATTTTATAGAAAATTTTAATATTAGAGGGGACCATATAATTAAAATTTTGAATAAAAAGTTAAAACAATTGTAAAATGTAATAAGAACAGCTTCCATTTATAATTTAAAATCAAACTTCTTAATGGAAGATCCTGTAATTCTACACTTACAGTGAATAACTATAAAATTAATATACTATTTTGTAACAATGGCGTGTTTGAAACAAGCATGTCTGTATTACAAACATAAAAATAAAATGCAGGATGCTTAACCAGGTGAAGCAACTATAATTTTCAAAAAGTATCTACAATTATGTTTAACACGGTATAATAATTGTTGATCAACCAAAAAGTAAATGTAATCTTTGTTATATCGAGTTCATATGAAAATGAAAATATTCAAATTAGGATTTAGAGTTAGTTTAAAAATTATATTCACACATTTCATTCAAATCAATTGTTATATTATATAAATTCTGTATATCAATTTTTTCTTTAGAAAGCTAATGAACAAAGAAGTTCTTTGTTCGTTGTTTGACAAAAATGTAGCAGAGGTTGAAAAGATTTCGTTATTGAATACACCGCAGAAACTCGTCGCACACAATACGCAGTACGCAGGCATCCTCGCGTTATTATTTTCGCGGACATGTAAATATGATAAATGTATATATCCAAAAGACACCGTTACATGTAATCGACACTCGTTTGCCTGTCTCCTTGTAATCACGCCTGTCTTCTAATGGTCGGACACTTTTCTAGAATTATTGTGCAGCCTCGCTGATTTCACATTAATCTCCGTTTTATAATCAGTCTTGTGATCGCGTCTACCGTTAGCGAGTTTGAAAAATGCGAACATCTGTCTTTCCACTTAGCTTTTCTGTCACCGTTCCATTAATTTTGATTTATTATTGGTTTAGACGGTGATATCGAATTCGAGACTTCGGATTTTCGCCAATCAGATTCGTTTCGAATAAATGTTACAGTAAATGTAAATAATGGAATATGAAATCAATATATAAAAATCAAAATTCTCCACCTCGATTGTAACAGACTGAAATAAAATAGAAATTTATTTGCTTTCTTAGTAGATTCTTAGAGAAAAATGTGTTGAATCTATTAAGAAAGAAACTCAATTTTTATTTTATTTCAGTTTGTTACAATCGAGGTGAAAAATTTTTATTTTAAAAATATCAAAAGAATTTAATATATAACTGTTGTTAAATTAATATTTACTACATGTTAATTTTTATTTTATATTTAATCTAAGTAGAAAACTACAGCATTTAATTGTAAGTGCACACGTACGTTACTAATCGAAATGACTTGTTTCAAAATGGCAAGAAAATATTAGAATATATCATCTCTCCTCCCCTCTTTCTCTTCTACTGATATCTTGATCCCTTGACACGAGAGCAACGTTCACGTACAAAATATTATCGTGAGTATAAAAACTGTAAATCACACGGTTTGCATCGATACTTTGATAGTGATGAAGACGCGGAAGACGAGACAAGTGCAGAGATAGAGACAGAGGCTGATACTTACGATAATCGTACGGTCATCATCATCCCGTTACCAGCAAGAAAATCTAAACAAAAAACAACGAATACCTAATTTTGCTAAGTCACGATGTCCCGTGTGTTAACCTTTGGTCGTGTCATCAAACGCGTTCAAACATATTTAACGAAAGAACAGCATTCGATTTGATCAGTATTATTGTTTGCTTTAATGTTATTATATTTGCTATTCGTATAAGTAATATAAAATATATAATACATATGATAGTACATATATATTATTAGGTATTTATATTTAAAGCTAAACTTTATTAAACATTTTGCCATATCAAGTTTTACAGGACTGGAAGCACAAAAAAAAATTAAAACAATCAATGTCCTTATGAAAAATGAAAGCACCAATATTCATACTAGATTATTATGCCGTGTCATTAGATAAAATTTAAACATTCTAAAATATTATTCTAGCATTCTCTAGAATTCTAACATTCTAGCATTCTAACATCCTAGCATTCTAGCATTCTATCATTCTAGCATTCTAGCAATCTAGCATTCTAGCATTCTAGCTTTCTAACATTTTAACATTCGATAAGCACGCTTTTTGAACCTTTTAGCATAACGTACACTTCTAAAGGTACAATTTCCACATACATTATCAGTGAGTTAACACTTTTTTAGTCACAAGATTACCATTATTCTTCTAAACCATTTCTCTATTATTTTCATATAATAAAATATTAAGAAAATCTGGATTATACCAATAGGGTACGTTTTTAATTTACGTTATTACAAACGAACTGCTAGTGCCAACAATTCTTTGTTCCAGTGTAAGATTATGAATACAAATGATTATAAAATTTGTACCAACATATCTGCAAAATTTTTCGGATTGAAGACAACGTGACACAATTTGGACCACATTTTCTTGTTTAATTCACGATACAGCTGTATCTACTAGTAGAACCTCCATTATCCGTACTAATCAGTGGAACATGCGTGTTTGGATAACAGATCAATTACCTAGCTACAATGCTGGGAACTGTTTGCATGTGAAACACGTAGTTAGATAATAAAGTACACAGTATGTCATGTAGGGACTCCTTATCCTATTCTCACTATAACAGGTCGATAAGTATGAAACTTGACAAATAAAACACAAAGTTCAAACACATTTGTCAAGTTTCATACTTAACGACCTGATACATATTATATTTTTAAAAGATTTAAAAACATCAGTGTTTCAGCTTAATCAGATAAGAAATTTTATATATCTCTCCTCTGTTTGCAATCAATGCAAACATTTTTTATTTTGCATAAATATCCGCAGTCTACTCATTACATACTATTTGTATGTCATTTTATGTTTCTTCATTCTCATTACATACTATTTGTACGGCATTTTATATGTTTTTTCATTCTCATCACTAGACTGCGGATTTTATACATTTATAACAAAAATGGGTAAGTACAATTTGAAGCATTGTACATATTAAAAAGATTTAAAGACATCAGTGTTTCAGCTTAATCAGATAATTAAAAGAAGAGAGAAACTTTATATTTCGCTCCTCTGTCTTGCAATCAATGCAAACATTTTTTATTTTGCATAAAGATCCGCAGTCTACTCATTACATACTATTTGTATGTCATTTTATGTTTCTTCATTCTCATACATACTATTTGTACGTTATTTTATATGTTTTTTCATTCTCATCACTAGACTTCGGATTTATGCATTTATAAGAAAAATGGGTAAGCACAATTTGTAGCAATGTACATATTAAAAAGATTTAAAGACATCAGTGTTTCAGCTTAATCAGATAAGAAATTTTGTATATCGCTCCTCTGTCTGCAATCAATGCAAACATTTTTTATTTTGCATAAAGATCCGCAGTCTACTCATGACATACTATTTGTATGTCATTTTACGTTTCTTCATTTTCATACATACTATTTGTACGTCATTTTATATATTTTTTTCATTCTCATCACTAGACTTCGGATTTATGCATTTATAACAAAAATGGGTACAAAGCAGTGAACATTTTTTATTTTTCATAAAGATCCGCAGTCTACTCGTTACATACTATTTGTATGTCATTTTACGTTTCTTCATTTGCATTACATACTATTTGTACGTAATTTTATATGTTTCTTCATTCTCATTATATAATAACTCATTATATAATAAAAAATGTACCGATGTGGAGGGGCACCATTTCGAGTATCTATTATAATGACAGTTTGAAAAATAGGTTCCTGAAAAAGTATTACAAATTTCATAATGGTGTTTCGTGATAGTAAACATGTTTATTTACTCTTACAGATTCCCGTACGACGTCTTCGTCTCTAAAGTCTCGATAGAGAAAATTTTTCGTTTCCATTTAATTTTTGAACTTAACGGTTATTTCAAGGTCATGTAATGTACATGACTGAACGTGTTTCTACATCAGCTATACGATGCAATAAAGAAATTATATAATTATACGCAAAAAAACATCGATAACCTTGTAAACTCCGAAAAAAGTTATCCTAGAAAAAAAAACATTTTTTGCAATAGAATGGTTTTTCAAACCATTCAAATAGCATACAAAATATTTTTTGTATCCCCGCAATTAGAGGAAATATTTAGGTGACCTGTCTTAGGTGGACCACCCTGTATACTACTTGCACGTCATTTTACACGTTTCTTCAAAATCGGTTTAGCCCTGGTTTCCCCTACGAAGACGTTACTGTAGTGTCCTCTGCAAGAATTATTTGGGCCTGCACGTGGCGTGGTACGCTCCTGGTTGGAAGAAATCCTTGTGCTCGAGGTAGGGAGGAATAGAGAGGAGGGAACCGTCGAAGATGTTCCCGGTCGCGTGCCGTTGTGCTCTGCTGGGCTCAACGATCTTCTCGCACATGACACACCGGAATAGGACATTACGACATTGTGCGTGGCATTACACAGTGGCAGGCGTGGTGCCTCGACGCGTCCCGATGCCCGATGCCCGATGCCCGATGCCCGATGCCCCTGACGCTTCTCGTCCGTGGCGCAACCATAAGCATAGGATCCTGATAGTTGGCCTGCGCCACGCGATCGGCACGTGGCCCGCAATTGCACCGGGGCCCCTGGCCCCTTGGTCACGCTTTGATGATTTGCCTCGGCTGCTCTTCGTATTCGTACGCGATATAATTTCTAGGTGGTCGCGCCGCGCCACCGGAACGCCTGTTCACCCTCTGTTACCCCTTGCGGATTACTGGACTGAGGATAATTGACCGTTCCTATTGTTACCTTCGCGTACTTATAAACAGCTTAACTCTTGTATTGGTATTTGACTTTTGTCAAATATCGCTACCCCGAATTACGACGTCACGCGAACCGTCATATGATAACGTGCAACGTTAGAGAGCCTTTCTTGTTTCCTAAATTATTAGCTGTCAGGATCCCACTTCTCTCTCTCTCTCTCTCTCTTAGCGTACCGAAGGATAATTTATTTTTCTCTTCTTCGCAGCGAGAGAGAGGCGTGCACCGGCGCAGCCACTGAATAAAACTCGTTATGCTGCGTGATAGAATGCTCGCTATCCTCGTTTTCTTTGTCTTTTTTTTTTTTGTTGGCGATATGTCCTTCGTAGTCATACTCCGATCGATAAAAATTTTACAGAAAAATAATTACAAGATCGCCGATATATTTCATTATTATTAATGAGCTTAAATGCTGCACGGCTTTGAACTAATAAATTCGTCGAGGTATATTTTCAAACATCGTTAACTGATTTAAAACGCCATCTTCGACGATGCTGTGGCGGTCTAAACAAATGAGTATCGGATAAAATCATGTCAGGGGAATAAACTATCAGTCCGTTCAACATCGACAGCACGAACCAGTTGAGTGGCTTCAGTCACGATTTTTTCCAGATTGAATGCAAGCGCATTCTGTGCTGAACGATTCGCTAGGTAGCATCGTATAATGTATTACTAATTTATAAAATCGTGTCGGATATTTAATCGCCATTGCAACGCTTTCTGCAGATTTACGTTGGCATTTTCTTGCGAAGCCTGCATCCACCTTGCAAACGAAATTTAAGTTTGACCGTTGTCTTTCGAGTTCAAGGTTATTTGAAGATCATGTCACGGTACATATTTGAATGTATTCTTTCATGAGCTACGCGAAGCGACACGAAAATATATGTAATTGTTTAGCAAAGAAACATTGATTACATTGAAAACTACGAGAAAATTCTGCGTTCTAACAACTAAAAATATTGGGTTGGCGAGAAAGTAATTTCGGTATTTTAATGTGAAATAGAACCCAATTCTTTTTATTCAAGCAATGTACTTTAACGAATAAGATATTTTCCCGTTTGTTCGATGATCATTTGCCGAAAAGAATAAACAAGGAAATATTTTATTGATTAAAGTTTATCGTTTGAATAAAGAAATTCGGTTTCATTTCACCTTAAATAAAATTAATTAAAACTTTTATATTTTTAATACGAATATTGTTTTTAATACGAATAAGTTGTAGAGATTATCCCGATGAAAATGAGTCCAAACATGACATCATTTGGACTATCTTCTTCAATAAGATAATTTTTATCATAACATTACGTATCAATAAAAATTGTTCGATTACATTTAAGTTTGAACTCATTTTCATCAGGAAAAGCACCTCCATTCACTCGTAATAATTTTCTGAAGGTATATTGAAAAATCTAAAAGTTTAAACTTTCATTCGTACATGATTCCCCATCTGCTGACATTGTATTGATTTTATGCCGTTTGTCAGTCGCTGGATCTTTGACGTTCGGAGCTCGACGCTCGGTAACGCGTTTGTTCGAGTTGACAAAAGTTATTCGAAGAGTTGTTCGTAGCCTTCGAATAAAAGATAAAGATAAAAGATGAAAAATTTATTCGAGTTTCGAATAAATCCGCTTCGAATAAAAAAATTACCTTTATTCGTCGGATAAATTCTTGTCGAATAAAATTATTTATTCGATACTCGTCGAATAAAGATACTTTCTTTATTCGAACCTTCGAATAACGAATACAATTTTTTTGATCTTTCATTCGTTATTCGCAATTTTTATTTAGATAAACATTTTGCCCAACTCTGACTGGAATATTTCGACAAGGAAAAAGAGTAGAACAAAAGTAAACGAAATAGACATCGCAACTGATGATTGCTGGAGGCATGAATGTAGGAATCTCGAAACGGCTCGACGCGTCACGAGAACAAATGCGACTTGACTGCGAACCGTATATTGTTGTGAAAGTATCGATACCAATATCATCCAAGACGTTCTTACAAAGGATTACAAAGGAAGGAAAGACGTACTTACGTCTGAGTAGGTATCATTGAGGTACCGATACCTTTTGATACCTACGTATTCATACGTTCTTATGATACCTTGATACTTTGAAACCAGGTATCGATGTCGCTTGAGTAGAATTATATCCCGTCGCTACATTTAGGTATCAATACCTTCTGATTCCTACGTATTCATACGTTCTTATGATACCTTGATACTTTGAAACCAGGTATCGATATCGCTTGAATCGTATCATAACCCATCACTGGTACAACACTATGCGAGGGATGACTGTAGAGGGGGAACCGGTAAACTGGTAGTGGGACTTGTGAAGCGACAGCGGGGAAGAAGTTACTCGGGCCTGATCTAGATCATCTAATTATCTAAATAATCACCCAAAATATCCAACAACATCAAAATAATTAAGTTACTGGAACTAAAACTGGAAAATTAAAATTTCTTACAGTGACTTTTTTTAATTTCATCCCACAAAATCCAATAAAAATCGATTTATTTAAACATACTAAAGTGAGAATGAACTCAAAACTTGGATCTAGTATTGTAAACTTGAATTGAATGATTATAATCCTATTTTTTTATTTCCCAGAGGATGTAAAATGATGCTATGAAAGAATTGTTTAAAAATCCAAGAAACTAGACGATTATTCTGTCACATTTTATATTAAAAAGATCTGGCCGTTATTAGAACTATTGTTTAATATTTTTAATATGTTGGTAACAGTTGCTATATACGGATCAATGGTGCCGTTTATGATATTGCCAACGGTAGCTATGATACCTTAATATGTTGAAACCAAGTATCGATATCGCTTGAGTAGTATCGTAACCTAAGTATCATCACTAGTATTTTATCCATAAATGTCCCAAATGTCTGGCCGCTATATGTCCCGAAGCTATTCCCACTACTGCGGGGTGTACCCCCTTGAAGGGCAATAAAGTTCGAAAGGCTTCGGTCGCCGAGAAGTATGACGTCATACGACTCGAATATATCGGTGAGACCACACTAATCCGAATGTCAAACTTCTTTATTTTTCATTATTTTTCTATGGGACTTTGACCAACATATTTGTGGCATTTTTCTAATAAAAATCATACCAAATATCATATAATTCCGATGATATTTACTTGTGTAATGGATCACTGAAGAAGTGCTGGCGCACTGCGACTCTCCGCGTCTCTTTCATTGCCATACGCTGTCCTTCTTTTCGTCGATAACTTTCTTCGTTCATTACACAAGTAAATATCATCGGAATTATATCATATTTCCCATCATTTTCATTAGAAAAACGCCACGAATATGGTAGTCAAAGTCTCATAAAAGAATAATGAAAAACGAAGAAGTTTGAAATTGGGATTAGTTACGTTTACACTTCTCTGCGATCGAGGCCTCTCGAGCTCGGCTGTCCTTCTCTACGTTCGGCAAAAGTCAAAGAATAGTATTCCTGGCGTATAATTGTCCCTGGGCAGACTCGTGTTCGGGACGATTAACGATAAAGTACTGTATTGAACTTGACCCCATCCCTAGTCACTGGTAGCGAACAAAGAAAAGTCTGTAGAAACCATTACGGTGTAGAAGACCAAAGAGAATTAGGAAGGATGTTAAAATTAAGTAACTCTGCAGAGCTACAAACTAAAATTGCCCCTATTACGAAGGACAAGGCTTACAATAATACGACCTTCCTCGGACACTCCGCACGCTGATGGAGCTCGCGGGAGCAGAGGACAAACGCGTTATCTCGTCAGGGTTAAGACGCCGTGTACCCGAGGCCGAGTACCGTACACCAAGAAGTACCCGACGCGCAAGTCTTTATCGTTGCTTTGTTGACCGGCACGTCGAACAATGTCTCCGAGAGAATATTCGCGGCCGAGCTCGCGACGATTTCTCGAGGTTCGACAGGAAACGTCCATTAGCGGGCCAGTCGACGAGAATTTACGACACGGGTGCCACCGTTTCCCATCTTTTTTTTTCTCTCTTCTTCTCACTTTTTTCCCCTTATCTACCTTTCACCGTTCTCTCCTTGTTCCCGTTTATCCGACAATTGCGAAGACGAGAGCCGCAGTATCAGCGAGCGACAGGTAACGACGAGCTCCTCGCAACGAGGCTTCCGAATCGTCAGGTAATTTTACAGCGTCGCCGATAGGGTCGCCGACATCGTCGGCATCGACACCCGTCATAAAAGACGATACACCCGAAAAATCTTCCGGGCTGGTACACCTAAGTGAAGTATCGTGTTGAACCAATCGCCACCGACTACTGTTCTAATCTGACGATCTTCGACAACCAATTAGGTTGTACCTGATTAAACTCTCGCCTTTTTCCGTCGGTATAAAAGAGATGGGCACAGTGGGGTACTTCGCCCGAAAAGTCGGAAAAAGTATAGTATAGTTGGTCGTTGTATTCGTTTCAAGAGGTTACGACACAGTAACAAGTGGGGAAAATATAAGATTTTTAAACAACAGTACAGAAAAAGATGAATGGTCGATTAATATAAGATATTGTATTTCAGTTTACTATATTATGAACTATAAAAAAATGTTTGTAATATTTAAAAAATCAAAATGATTTTTACTTTTGGCGAAACAAATTTTTGAAGAAGTGTGTACCTGTTTGATCCTTTGAAGTCGGAGCTGTTTTAACTCGAAAATTAAATATTTCTTCAGAACTAAAATAATTCTATTCTAGATGATTTTTTTTCTTTTTATAGATATGAAATTGATATAATACTTCATACGATACTTAAATGTTCAGTAATTGGTAAGATCTCGACATATTTAATAATGTAAATAATATTTTGAATAATGGTACAGTAATTTTTCATGGAGACTCTGCGTCACCACTCGAGTGCTAAGGGTTAAATACTGTTCAACTTTTGTTGGGAACATTTCTTCCTCAGATTATTAAAACCCTTGAAAAATCGTGGTAATGATGTGCTTCCACCGAAAAGCAGGAAAAAGTTATTTTTGCATGTAAATAATGTTCAAATGTCTTCAACTAAGTGTATATTAATGATAAATATCATATTTATATTTTAACCTAGTTTTAATATCCCCTTTCATATTTCAGTATAAAAGTACATGTTTGTTTAAAAATTGACAACTCTATAAAACTAAACAATATAATGTAATGCAATAAAAAGCATTTTGTAGTAGGTTTAATAATAATTTTTTTCTTGCCCCGTAGTACTTGAAACAAGGTTTGAAAGTATTTTTAAACTTTGTTTTAATATCACTGTATCCCCTTTAAAGTTTCAGTATAAAAGTACATGTTTGTTTAAAAATGGATAACTATAAAACTAAACAATAAATGTAATGCAATAAAAAGCATTTTGTAGTAGGCTTAATAATAATTCTTTTCTTGCGCCGTAGCACTCGAAACAAGGTTCGAAATCATTTTTAAACTTTGTTTTAATATCACTGTATCCCCTTTCATATTTCAGCATAAAAGTACATGTTTGTTTAAAAATGGATAACTCTATAAAACAAAACAATATAATTTAATGCAATAAAAAGCATTTTGTAGCGGGCTTGTTAATCATTCTTTTCCTGCCCCGAAGTACTTAAAACAAGGTTTGAAAGCATTTTTAACCCTCAGAAACGCTCTTGCCCCATTTTCGAGGCAAGTGCATAATAGTTGACACTTTGTACAATATCCTATCAAAATGATAATTTTCAAGCAAAATTAGAATCTTACATAATACTAATTCATCGGTACTAATTAAGGCAATAGTTTGACACCAAGAGCGTTATGTTTTTACATACCAGATTGAAAATACACCAGTTTAAAGTCCAACTTTACAAAAACTAGTGGACACTTACCCCACTTAGTTAAAACCGCCTGACCCTTTACTTAATAATTCAATGCAAGTAACATACATACACAGTAAAACTAAAACAACAATTCATCAGAATCTTACTCTAAACCTCGCAGTTAGAAAAATAATTTTGTAGGGCTTTTTATAAAAGTGATTTATTATAAGTTGCTCTGATTAGAGATGTTGATCGGATTACATTCGAAGAGGTGCTGCTGTCTTCTGTCTAATAACATGCGTTGCCCTAAATACCTTGTCAACAGCCATAAACCAGAATCTACTACAATTTGAAGGTTTTTTGGTCAATAATTTATTTTGCATGTTATTTATTTGTGATCGCAAAACGAAAACGCATAACTAGACTGCGGACGTTTATGGAATTTTGCAATTTTCGTAGACGAATTTGAAGAAAGCGGAATCAAATGCGATCTTATTCTCAGTGGTAGTAGTCCTTGTATACCTGAAACAAATGAAAATTCAACTAAATTCCGTCGAATTTTATATTGCAGCATTTCTCGACAATTTTCAGAAGCCATAAATGCGTAAAGATCCGTAGTCTACACATAACAAATCGAGGATCACGATAGAATGGGGGACTGTATGCACCCCTTTTCTGGTCAGTTAACTCCATTAATACCTACAGTATCGTAGAGACTGCAGAGCGTTTCGAAACGACAAGGTCATGCGTCACGAAACAAATACTAGCTATCGATGCAGAACGACAGCGCTCAGCGAGGCAATTAGAAAGTAATTAATCCCACGCACTTCGATTATAGTAACCGACCACCGACCACGGTCACGCTTTGCCGGTCAGGATGTAACCGATGCAACAGATGACACTCGCTTCTCGATGGCACCACCCAGCCTATCACTACGCGAGGGATACCACAGTTATTCTCCGCCCCGTAGACTCGTGCCATGTGGCGATCCCCCCGAACCATCTTCCGACACGTCATCGGTATAGCTAATTTACGATTGCACCCTAAACGGATATACCTTTCGACTTTTACCCGACCTGGAGAAGATCGTCGGATGGATCACCGAGGGGTCAAAATAAATCCGACGCGCTCGCGCTGTGGGGAAGGTTGGTTCTCTAGAAGTGCAAAAGTGAAAATAAAAATTTGGCCAGGTATTGATAAGTACGCTACCGTGCAAAAGAAAGAAGCACACAGTATAATTACACTGTCCAACACCAAATATGTTTCGCAATTACTGTTGGTTTGTTCTTATAAACATGTTTAAACAATAACAATGCATTAATAATGGATATCGCTGGATTCGGGAAAGTCTACAGAATCTTTTGCTTGAAAGAGCAGTTCAATATCTATAGTAATAACGTCACAATATTTGTTTAAAGTTGAAAAATACGTTTTTTTCATATTCATGTTTCTCAAAAACTGTGCGCGCGGGAGAAAAATTAAGGGCAGGTTCGGAATCAGCACAAAAAACTTTACAAGAACCACCGAACTGTAATTGGGAAACAAAAATAGTCGAATTTTTTGGACAGTGTTATGAGATCGGTAGGGGGCAAAAGTTTCTTCATGTCATAGCTCTGTTAATATTAATCGGATCTGGCATTACTTGAGTGCGTCCGAAAGGTGATATATCATAGAGTAATTGCAAATAAGAAATTGTGATATTTGTTTATTTAGTCCAAAGTTATTACGCCTTGAAGATGAGTGAAAATAAGGAAGAAATTCGATACATTTTGAAATTTTATTACAAAAAAGGAAAGAATGCGACTCGAGCTGCTAAAAAAATTTGTAATGTTTATTGGTCGTGATACAGTATCAGTACGTATAGCAAAAAGTTGTATAAACAAATATGTTTATATAGTCAAAAGTTATTACGTCTTCAAGATGAGTGAAAATAAAGAAGACATTCGATACATTTTGAAATTTTATTATATTACAAAAAAGGAAAGAATGCGACTCGAGCTGCTAAAATGATTTGTGATTTTATGGACGTGATACAGTATCAGTACGTGTAGCTCAAAGTTTGTTCAAGCGTTTGGAATCTGGAAGTTTTGATGCTAAAGATACACCTCGTTCTGGTCGACCAGTTACCGAAAAAGTCGATGAAATCGTGCAAACAGTTGAGCAAGACCGGCAGATTTGTCGTGATATCAGTAAGGAATTAAACATCGACCACAAAACGGTTCTAAACCATTTCAAGAAGGCAGGATACAAAAAACAGCTCAACGTCTGGGTGCCTCATGAGTTAACATTGAAAAATTTAATGGATCGACATCTTTGGCGACCCGTCAAAAATTAAGAGAGTTTGACTGGGAAGTTTTAATGCTTCCACTGTATAATCCTGATATTGCACCATCAGACTACCATTTGTTTCGGTCTCTGCAGAACTCTTTTAAGCATTGCGTCTCCTAGACGGACGACACTCGCGCGTGACTGCACACAGTCACCACAGTACACTCTCACATTGCTGATTTATCAATAATGCAAAGACGGGATTTCTTAGTAGTCAAAATCGCTAGACGAAATATCAATCTAGGGGGCTATTTGTCTCAAAAGTTCTACTTTTACGTTTACCACGCGTAATTCTCATTATTCGGCAGCATGTCGCGGAGCCGCGAGAAGCAATGGACAGGCGACGGTGCTGCCGCGTATCGAGGCTGTCGATATGCTGCCGAATAATGAGAATTACGCGTCGTAAACGTAAAAATAGGACTTTTGGGGCAAATAGCCCCCTAGATTGATCTCTCATCTAGCGATTTTGACTACTAAGAAACCCCGTCTTTGCATTATTGAAAAATCAGGAGTGGATTCCCGGACCCTTGCAATCCTCGCGTACGTATACGTGGTCTAGCGGTGTGTGAGTGTACTGTGGTGACTGTGTGCAATCACGCGAGAGTGTCGTCTGTTTAGGAGATGCAGTCCTTAATGGTGTGAAGTTGACTTGAAAAGAAGCCTCTGAAAGTCACGTGTCGCAGTTTTTCGTCCAGAAATCACAGAAGTTTTACAGTGACGGGATTATGGGTTTACCTAAAAAATGACAAAAGGTGGTCGATCAAAACGGCACATACTTGATTTAATAAACATTATTTAAAATATGGAACAAACTTTATTCATTTCTGCATTAAAATACGAAGAAACTTTGTCCCGAACCCAAACCAATGACAAACAATATCTTCAACGAAGACCACTTTTACAAAATATAAATACTGTAAATATATACAGTAGGTGTAGAAAGTATTTGTACATCTTTTAAAATAGAATAACTATTTTATAATTGTACCAAACGACCTGATTTTTTATAATTAATTAGCAGCATTGGTTTACAAAATGTTATGCAAAAAAGATTTTCCAAAAATGAGAATTTACAAGGTTACATGCAAAAATAAAAAAGGCATTTTCTAAAACTTTTTTATTAGGGCCCTTAAAGAAAATTTAAAATATATGTTTTGTAGATCGATAGTAGTTACAAGCATGCTGAAAATTTCATCAAGTCTTTAATAAAGATTAATGGAAGAGAAGTTGTTTTATCATAATCAATATTCAAAATAATATCCATTAACATGGATAAATTGCTACAAACGATATAAAAATTGATATTATCATGTTTAAAACGAAGATTGGTTCGAAGATTGGTTCTCAAACTAGAGAGTTCAAACTATTTTATCCAAATATTTTTTCATATATTCGGTAATACAATAATGTTTATGTTTCATCCAAGATACATATAAAATACAATATACTTAAACAAAATATTTCCGAAACATGTTTCGTGATTCCGTATGTTTTCGAAACGCCCTGTAGATGCTGCAGACATACGCCGAGGCATGCATCTCAAATCTTCCAGATTGTGGAGCCGAGGAAAATACTGAAAAAAGAATCAATCAGAATGATAGTTGTCGCACACCGCTTAATTGACAGTTTCGTTTCATCTGACCGTAACACTTGGCACACGAAGTATCGTCATCTTCTTCAGGGACGCCAGCAGGTTCGAGTTTGAGAAGTGTCGCTTGCTTGAATGCAACCTACAGTGGCAGAGTGGTCATCGTGGCGTGGTCATCTGTGCGCTATATTTCGGACACGGCGCGTGCCGTGTCGATAATACGTACTACACGGATGGATTCACTGACGAATGATAAGTAATTACAATACGAAAGGGTCTCTATTCAAGCAATAATTTTTCACGAACAATAAGACATATGGTTCGACAGTCGGCTGTAATTGAACAATACACCAATAATTTCAAGATGCAAAGTGTTTTATGCAAGACTGCAGCACGAATTGCCGACTACGTACTGTATTTACATCAGCATTACTCGTGGATAACAATCTTTATGATTTCTAGCATATTATATTATTATTAGAGTCCGGATATTTATAAATTAATTATATAGATCAATAGAATGCTGGAATATGATAGAATATAGTAGAATGTACCAGAACATACTAGAATATACTAGCATATACCAGAATATACTAAAATATACTAAAATTTACCAGAAGGTACCAAAACATACTAAAATATACCAGAATATACTAGAATATATCAAAATATACCAAAATATACTAAAATATACCAAAATATACGAGAGTATATCGCAATGTACATGAATTCACTATAGTACAATAGAATATACAAAATATACTAGACTATACTAAAATATACTAAAATATACCAAATCATACCAGAATATACTAGAATGTACTAGAATATACTAAAATATAATAAAATATACTAGAATATACTAGAATATATATATCAAAATATACTAGACACAATATACTAGAATATACCACAATATACTAGAATATAGCAGGACATAGAAGAACATATCAGAATATACTATTATCTTCATAAATGATAAGTTTGTGCATCAATTGTAAGATAAAGTAAACATGTTGGAAGATGACGAACGTTTTTGCACTGAACTTATTCGTATGTACATAAATGCATGAAACAAACGTCACGTCATTCAAGTGCTCAATGGACATATCGCGACATAGTAAATATTCATTGATCACAGACTGTACAGATGCTTGATTACAATTGAGAACGTTTTATCAGACTTGTCTAATTGGTTCAATTCCTGTACCGATTTTGTTTACTACCATTACTTTCACATTCAGCAATGCTCATAACCGAGTATCAAACTGAAGAGAATATACAACACTAAAATATTTTTCGAAATATTTTTACGTAAAGAAAACAAGTTTAACCCAACATTTTTCAACATTTGCATTATGCAGGATGTGCCAAATAAAGTGTTACAAACTGTTTGTTCAAAATTCAATGAAAATATTCTATATTTTATATTGACTTAATTTCTTTTTAAACTAAATGCTTCAACAGAACTGAACTTTTAGTATGCAATAACTTTGGATGGATGCTGGCAAGTACTAAAGGGATAAGCAGGATCCTCCAAAATTCTTTAAATAGTGCTAAAAAATTAGACGGCTCGATCCATTTAATTTTTAAAATAAAAAGGACGTTGATATTTTCGTTAGATTCTGAGAAAACAGTTGTAACACTTTAGCACGCTGTGTATAAGCATCAATTGTTGCGCCGTGAGACCGTTATCGCTTCCGATAGTAGGTTAACTTATGCAATGCTTTGACTCCAATTGCGCATCATAGATGTCGCTGATCGCGAGCTCTTTCTCGCAAGTGCCTGGTTTGCCACTTGGTAAGTATATAAGACGCAATCGCAGCTCCATTGTCGGGTGAGGTCCGAGGCGTTAGGGAAACCGAAGCTGGGGGTGCTCACTGCTCATGTGACGCCCCTGCATTTATCAAGAAAGTCTTGTCTTTTTCCTCATTCAATCACCGCCAACGGAGTCCGAATGGCAGTGACCATTGGCTCGCGTTATCAGGTGCATGCTTTCTTAATGTATCAAGAAAATGTACAAGGGTTATATGATAATAATATTTCTTCAAAAGTAACTAACGCGACGTTGATCTCATCTTTTGTAAATTTAAAAAACCACACGTGTATGTATTTTCCTTTATTCCCCACAAGAAAATTTGTTGTCGTATAATAAAAATACACTGCGGATTTTATGACAAAATTGAGTAAGAAGATAAGAATTTCAAAATGCCAATTTATTTCTAATTTATTATAGCTATTGAAGAAAAAAGAATTTTCTATTTAGTTTCCTTGCAAGTTGATTCAGCAAATTCGCAGATTGATAACAATATGAATTTAAAATGACTCCAATTCAGATGACGACTATACTCGCACAGATACAAAATCTTTTTGATTTCATCGCTTTATGGACGATTACAACAGGTGATTGTACTGCAGCAATAGACATTTTGACATACAAATAATTTTTGTTTACATTCTATAAAGGTTAACAAATTTAACCAAGAATATGAAATTAATATGTTTATGAAAAATATGGTTATCTCTTGTTTGCGTTAATGTTATACAACTCCGCCATTTTGTAACTTCATATAACAAAAAAGAATATGAAAATGAAGTTAAAATGTTGCTTAATGTTTCGTAATATAAAGTCTTTCTTTACAGTATCTTTGTATCCGAAAAATTGTTTAAAAGAAGTACTGCTTTTTATTAGGCTTGCCAAGTTCCGTATCTCCTTAAAGGGTTAGGACACAGTAACAAGTGGGGAAAATATGAGATTTTTAAACAACAGTACAGAAAAAAAGTGAACGATCGATTAATATAAGATTTCGTATTTCCATTTACTATATTATGAACTACAAAGAAATGCTTGTAACATTTAAAAAATAATTTGTTCTTACGCCTTTCGTCGTCTTTGCTCGGAACATCTTTTCTTCCAGATAGCCACAACTGGTATACGGGATTCCTACAAATCGAATGAACTATATCAGAAATCCCAAAAATGTCATAAACTGTGATATATTCTCTAGGCATTGACGATCCGACATTTCAATTTTTGTGAAAATTAACGAAGTGGCAGATATTTTAAATTTAATCACTGAATTTCGGTACAAAATTTGTTAATTTTTTATGTATATTTAACAAACTAATGGGAAAATGAAAAAAATCGATCGCAAATGCCTAATAGATATTATATTAAAGATAACTGTAAAATTTTAATGCAATTGCTAAGGTATAACTCGAGATACTGTTACTCGAATTAATATTCGGACGTTCTAGAAAAGACGATAACATTTTTAATATTGTGCTATACGATTTGAACTTTTTTGGGAAGCTAGAGCAATTAGTTTACTACAGGATGTGAACAATTTTTTTCAAAAATAGCAATTGATCGGAATTGTAGAAAAAATACTAATATTGAAAATTTAAAAAGTATGTTTTGTAGGTCCATGTCAATTATACATATGTACTGTGAAAGTTTCATCGAAATCGGTTGATCCGGGGAAAAACGACAGGCATTGAAAGATGTACGAATTCTTGGATGTAGGCCGAAAATCGTGAAAATTTGCATTTTTACCATCTTTAAACGTTTGTAGCTCATTGCAACGTCGACCGATTTTGACGAAATTTTCATAATATGTTTAATTCACAAAGATCTACAAAATTTGCAAATGAAACTTTTCTTTGCCTCAAGCAAGATTGTAGTTATTTCATGGACAGATGAATGTCAAAGAATTGCCATAAATTCATAGATATGGTATATGAGCAGTTACAAGAGATATATGAAAAGTGTTATTGTGTTTCAAAGTAATTTCAAATTTATCGCCTAATATTGATTGGTATACTTTGATCTATGATCTTATACGTTCTTGCCTAATGTTTACTGTTTACCTCAGTGTCTCGATAACCGGCATTTATTAATTATCATCACAAAGCTAGTGAGTAGTTTTATCATCAGTACTTTTCCCTTTCTCTATTATATATTCTTAAATTTCAAAATATTCTTAATTTCTTAAAAAAAAAAATGTTCACAGACGCAATTCTAGCAACCCTCGAAGATGATCTGAATGTAGACCGAAACGTCGGAATTACTTTAGTAATTTGCAAAATGGCTTTGTAAATTAAGTAACAAATGATCGAACAATTATATGATCAACAAAACGCATTTTTTAAATTTTCACTATAGGCCCACATAAAAAAGTGGTAAAATGCAACTTGTAATACTTTTTCTACAATTCCGATGAATTGCAATTTTTGAAAAAATTTCTTCTCACATCCTGTAGTAAACTAATTGCTCTAGAATCCCAAAAAAGTAAAAATCGTACAGTCCAATATTGAAAAAGTTGTCTCTTTTAGAGCGTCCGAATATTCACTCGAGTAACTGTATCTTGTACACCGTTTTGAAAAACGCAACTCTGAGAAAAACGCGTTTAAAGTTTACGAATATAATTTTTCTATCGACTAAACAATTTTCGATTTTTTCAAAATATTATCGTGTCCTAACCCCGTAATAAAATGGAAGGGTATTTTCGAAAATAACGTTTGGCGGCGTTATTCCTCTAAAAGACTACGGTCATCGCGAAACGAATTCAGGTCTGGTTACTTCTCGAAGCGTTACAACCGATCCACCCTTGATTTTTCCCCACCAGAGTATAGTCGGTGAGCGGTTTAATCACGGAAAGGGTTAACGAGGTCTGCGTTCGAAACGAAACGGAGTAGTGGCAAAATCTTTCGACACGGAGTCAGGTGGCTGGAATCGTAATCCCGCCGAAGGTGCTGCCTTTGACACCATAAGGGTAGCGAGGTGTCATAAGATTTTCGGTGATCCGCTCGCCTTCGTTCCCTGGAACGAATCGTCCTTCCCCTCAGGACTTGGTTCCTCGTCCTCCAGTTACGCCTCGTTAACGAACAACGCGCTGCAATAATGCGGATGTAATTTTTGTTGAAGAATTATTGCGCGGGTTTAAACCCTGAAACCGCCATTTCGTCACAATCTTCCTAATTCGTTGCATCTACCCTCCATTTTGCAAACATTTCAATCGAGCCCTTGAATAGTTCTGAATAGATTTATATGCGAAATAAAAATTATCTGTATCGTTGTCGGGAAACAATACAATAGTATTTTTTACTTCTTTAAACGATTTTACTGTTTTGCATTTTTGTCATTAATGTCTCGTTATGAATATTATAACTAGACTGCGGATTTGATGCATTTATGAAAACAATAGGTACGTAGAATTTAAAGCAGTGAACATGTTAAAAAGATTTAAGTACATCTGTGTATTAGTTTCAACTGTGTATAAGATAATTAGAAGAAGAACAAATTTTCTATGTGGCCCCTGTTTTTGGCACGATTACGATTTCCGTGGCCCCTACTTTGAAGGTTAAATTTGTGTTCCTGGGGTCATTTTAAGAAAAAAATTATCTGATCTAACCTAATTTCATCCAGAATTTAGTCTTTTCAGAACGGAGCCTTCACCGAAATATAAATATACTCAGAAACTGCGCAGCTAATAGAAAAATGTCATACGACATAAATTGTTGTTAATTTAATTTTCTACAAAAAAGATCTTTTGATATTTAGCCATATTTCGCATAGTTACCGAGATAACCTAACCTTCCCATTGTAGATATCATCCAGAATTTAGTCTTTTCAGAACGGAGCCTTCACCGAAATATAAATATACTCAGAAACTGAGCAGCTGATAAAAAAATGTCATACGACATAAATTGTTGTTGATTTAATTTTCTACAAAAAAGATCTTTTGATATTTAGCCATATTTCGCATAGTTACCGAGATAACCTAACCTTCCCATTGTAGATATCATCCAGAATTTAATCTTTCCAGAACGGAGCCTTCACCGAAATATAAATATACTCAGAAACTGCGCAGCTGATAGAAAAATGTCACACGACATAAATTGTTGGAAATTTAATTTTCTACAAAAAAGATCTCTTGATATTTTGCCATATTTCGCATAGTTACCGAGATATTTGCAGATTTATAAAAAAACAGGAAATCTACTTTATCGGCTAAAACAGGCCCATTCGATACCCGTTCTATATACATTTTTTTCTTAAAATAACCACAAGAACACAAATTTAACCTCTAAACAAGGGGCCACGGAAATCGTAATCTCCCCCTGTTTTTTTGCAATTGATGTAGAAATTTTTTATTTTGCATAAAAATCCGCTGTCTAATTATGACACTTTCCAATAGGTTCTAGAGAGACTTCCATCAAGAAATGTTATTTTAAATTGCAAAAAACGCCATTTTTTATAATAAACAAGTTTTTCACAATTTTACCAACCACGCATCGAAGAGCGAGAACTCCAATCTACACAAATACAAAATAGCGCGTGAAATGACACCTCTCCATGGAAGTCCCTCCACTTAACGATGAACCGTGTGTAGTATCCAGAAAAATGAATGCTTTATTTAAACAATTTAACATTTAACCGACCAAGTTTCGTAGGGAAAAACCGTAGCCGCACGCCTTATATCAGGAGTCCTCTCCTCTAATTCGCGACCGTCTATTATTTGTTTGGCCGAGGCTCGTTGCGAATTGCCTTTTATGGTAATAAAAATGAATAAATGTCCATATATGGCTCGAACGATATTCCGCATGAATTGCCATCGTCTAGACGACGCATAAACACGGCGTTCTGGAACGTTCCTGCACGTGGAAATTTGTTGAAATATGTTTTTACACTACCAACAACTTGTAATTTAATTATTCATTATTAAATCGTTTCTCCGAGGAGATATTGATTGTTCGAGAAACATTTGTATTCTTTTCATATACCTGAAAAGGACGTCATAGAGGACAAAAAAATTTTCTATGACCCACCGAAACGCCGAGCAGACATACACTCATAAATCACGTCATTGACGACCGAAGACAATACGAAAAGGAATTTCTTTGACAGTTTCACCGCTCCTCGACCTAAAGTCGCAGTACTATTTTGATCGTGGCCGGAGTTGTTCTCGTTCGCTGTCATGATTTCGGAAAGTGTGTTGTGCAGTGTTAAGCGATTGTGTAGAACTATAGTGTTTCGTATTAACACTTTACCTACCAAAAGCCTATTAATAGAATTTTCAATAATTGTGCTGTAACAAAAGAAAGCATAGAAATTTTCTTTTACATTGCAATCTTAAATGAAACTATTAGATGACGTTATTGGGGGTGATTTGTTAGTTCACAATAAAAATTGCTGTTGCTATTGAAGGTTCCATTAAAAAGAGTTTAGCCATGTATTACAAATTTTTCAAAATTATGCAATAATCACCGGTCAGTTATGTTCTGATGTCATTCGGAAAGCAAACTTGAGTCACGTTGGAAAAATTAGATCTGTCAGATATCAATAAAAATGAATATATGATAAAAAAATAGGGTATATCAAGATATTTTCTGGACATCATAAAGTTGCTAATTATCTTTATAAATAATGAGTATTGTCAAAAACGTTGGGACACATGAGTCAGCTTATTTTTCCTCTAGATCAGTCAGAAAAAGTTGAATTAAAATCGACTTCTACACCGCTCGGACCACTACTTGTTGACATTTTAACCACCGGTAGCGTATTAATAGGATTTTCAGTAATTGTGCTGTACCAAAAGAAAGCATAGAAATTTTCTTTTACATTGCAATTTTAAATGAAACTATTAGATGACGTTATTGGGGGTGACTTGTCAGTTCACAATGAAAATTGCTGTTGCTATTGAAAGTTCCATTAAAAAGTGTTCAGCCATGCAGCATAGATTTTTCAAAATTATGCAATAATCACCGGTCGGTATTGTGTTAAGACGTATTCCCGTAAATGGCAGGCAGTGTGTACTGTGGATTCGACGGTGGAACAGAAGAATCTGAAAAATTTGTAAGTACTTTACATAAGTGTTTTATAATGAACGGACTCTTCCTTCTCGAATACAATTCGGTTTGAAGATAGACGTATGCGAGACTGTTCTTTGTAATCGAATTAACGTGAAAAGAAAGTATGAGGAAATGGGGATAGAATCGTAGAATTTGTGGAAAGGCAAAATATTTCTTTACAAAGCGCGCAAAGAATGGGAAGGTTCGAAGAATTCGTGGGACGGATTTGGCCGAGTACAGGATCCATCATTGGGCGTGACCAAAAATGGTCGAGTTTTCGAAATTGTAACCGGTATCCATTTCAGGTCAAATTTGCGCCGCTTGTGATCTTTCACGCCGGTTTCTGGTGAAAGGTTAGAAACAGTGATCTTCACGGATTCGCTTATTTCTCGGTGGATTCCGTAGTTTCAGCTTCCAACTAATTGATGGCAATCGTTAGACGGTTCAGTTTTTCAGTTCTGTGCATAAAATTCGATATTGTTCGTAATAACTGGGTGGACCACATGAATGACATCATGAATGACATCATGGAAATATTTCTGCTATTTAAATGTTTCACAAAAAATTTCGAATAATTTTTTCTTAACGTTCTGCCTTTAATGATACCCCTTGTATAATTAGATACTTGCAAACAATCGTTGATTAAAAATAATTCAGGTACATACAAATATAGTAATAATAAATATGTCAAAATTATTGAGCTTCATACAAATAAATGTGTACGATATTGTAAACATGAAAATACTAAATAATTACACAATGTCATCTATAGAAGGTATTTTCTTAATTTGTTGTAGTGTCAGGTTGGAACGAAAGTTCGTAGCGTTTTTAGATTAGAATGCAAAGATGAAATTAAAATATTTATTCACAGGTTTATTCAATAACATATTTTTTGGGGTAACTTATTATCGAATAAACCTATGAATAAATATCTGAATTTTATCTTTGAATTTTAATTTAAAAACGCTACGAACTTTCGTTCCAACTCAACATTTTATTTACTTCCAAAAATGATATGACTAACGATAAATACAATATAACCGAACCAATCGACAAAAAGCTTTTGCGAATAACATTAATGACAACTTTCTAGATACTCGATTGTGAAATGTATTGATTTTTGTGAAAGTAAAATTCGTCGGCTAATGATATTCATAAAAATTATTCTATTGCTCAACAGAATATATCTATTTAAGTAATTAATCGTTTCTGTCATGAATGCATAAAATCCGTAGTCTAATGGTCACTAATTATCGAACATCTGGAATTAGAAGGAATCCTTATTTACGACTGGACGCTCGCTTTCCGTTAGACGAAGGAGAAAGACGAGAAAATAACGTAAAACCGATAATAACGAGCTCTATTGTGAGGCACGTGCCGCTGTCCGCCCCCGCGTTTCGAAACAAACGTTTTTCCTCGGACCTTGCCAATTTGGCGCGTGGAAAAGGGTTACCGATCACTGGGTTACCGGTCACCACCCCTTTCTTTCGTTTGGGTGTCGCCGAATGGTCGCTTTCCAACCGAAAGGATACCCAACGGTCATTTTTCTTATAGCAAAACTGCCAAATATCGAAAACAACTACTCGCTCATTTTGTCGATCTATGCTGACAATCGAAATTAACCCTCTACACACAGAATACTTTTCCATGAATTCCAAATCAATTTTTCTTTTTCCAGATCAATACTTGTATTACCACCCTATCTTTCCCTTCTACGACGTATAGTTGTGTTGAATTACAATTGAATTACTCCAGGAATTATAATCACTAAGTAATTGAATTACATTGTAATTCAGTCATATTGTGATTTATAATTCCGATCTTCATTCAATTCAATTACAATGTAACTCGTAATTGCAATTGGAGTACAATTATAAAATACATTGTAATTAAATTAACTTAATAACGAATTACGAGGACGAGGAGTAGATTATACGCCGCATAGACAGCAAACAAGTATAATACATGAAAGAAAAACATAAAAATATATCATAATTCTTTAAAGTTCTGGGCTATAATTTGGAGAGCTGTATGTTAATTGTATTGTATTTCAATTACACATCTGATTAAAATAATTCGTAATTTAATTAATTGAAAGGTTTGAATTATGTAATTTAGTTACGACGTAGTTGAATTACTATACAGGGTGCGTCCGAAGAAACAAAACACCTAAATATCTCCGTTACTTTTCGTTGTACAAAAAAACTTTTTAGGACAAAGTTACACTGCTCGAAGGGCCACGTGTAACGGTGTAAGGGAACAAATTTTCAAGGTAATTTTTTTATGAGATTTCAAGGTTATCGATGTTTTTTTTAATGGAACGATATATCTTCGTTAACGTAATGTTGTAGCTGACAAAATAACGAATTCATCCATGTAACACAATATGACCTACAAATGACCTTCCACCCAGAAAAATGGAATAAATAAAATTCAACGTGTAAGATTCATTTGCTTTATTTCTGTTACGCAAAATGTTCAAAAATATCTTCATCGGTAAATAATACTTGATTAAAAAATGCTCTATCGTTTATCAATTGTCTCAATCCCCATTGGCAAAGGTTTACACGATTTACAAAGTCTCTACCATGAAGTTCTTGGTGAATTTATAGATGAAAGGGGTGAAATTTTTGTTCATGGAGTATTTGCACTACACATTTTTGACTAATGCCACTTTCTCGTGCGATTTTCCTCGTACCAGCATGAGGGTATGTACCGACTGCTGCCAGAACATTCATTGTGTTTGCTTCGTTCCTTACAGTCTTCACCCTCGTACATTTTTTATTTTCAACACTACCAGTTTCACGGAATTTATTTATCAAATTGGAGTAAACGGAAACCGATGGACAATTACGATTAGGAAATCGGTCCTTGTACAACCGCACTGTTTCTCTTAAACACTGTCGACTTTCTCCATAAATGAAAATCATATCAATCTTATCTTCCTTCGAGTAACGCATTGCGAAACGTTCATCGATAAACTGATAGATTAGAAATCTTAGAAACAGTGGAAATCTTATAGCAAAAAGGTCTTCGGAGTAATTAGTAGTTGATAAACACGATTCTGTACGAACGCATAGGTGAAGGTATATCATAAATGTATATAGTTAATGAAGGCCGATACAAAGGAAAAAATTATTTTGAACATTTTCATGACGAAAGAAGAAAACCCTGGTATACGGGGAAGAATCTATCACGAAAAACCGTTGTGACCATAAATAGAATTAGATCTGGCCATTATAGTCTTAACTTTTCTCTAGCCAAAATTAAAGTGGTAAATAACCCTGGCTGCTCATGCGGACATGAGACACAAGATATTGATCATGTCTTATGGCAATGTCCTATCCATGACACTCACAGAGTGAAATTTATACATAACCTGAGATTACAAGGGTTTTTTCTTCCCATGTCATGTCTACTCCACAGACCTACAAACACTATATGTAATATCGTCTGTTCCTTCTTAAAAGATTGTGAACTATGTATATAGCGTCGCTAAGTCCAGTAGCAGTCTATCGTTTCGACTTTTGTATTGAATGGCTGTAATGTTCTGGCTGGAAACTATTTCTAGTCAACTCCCAACCAAATATGTTAGTGCTATATTCGAAAATGTTATAAGTTTTAATTAAAAGTTATCTTTATAATGTTGGCATGCACAATTATGTGCATAATCCCATGCTAATAATCCCATTTGGGGTTCTATAGCTTAATAAAAAAAAAAAAAAAAAAAAAAAATATCATAAATGTCTTCCTGTCAACACCGAAACTGTTATTATGTTGTATATTGCGATACATTTGAATGTATAGCAGCTCAAGGAATATTTTTGAACATTTTACGTAACAGAAATAAAGCAAATGAATCTTACATGTTGATCTTTATTTAATTTATTTATGAACCTCCCAAGTTGGTGGTCTCAAAAATAACATTTTCTTCGTAAAAAACGTTAAAAATTCAGGAAAAAATTAACCAATCTTATTTATTCTAGTCTATACTTGGGCTATTGTTGTTTAGAAGAACATATTAAAATTTCGGACCGATCGGTTAAATGGTTTTTAATTTTTCATCCACGCCGATTATAAAAACATTGTTTTGAGGAAAACGCGTTTAAAGTTTTGACAAACGAATTATCACATATACAATCTACTTACGTTCAATCAGCTATACCTGCTATAATCGTCTATAACTTCGAAAGTAATTCGAATTTTCCTCTGAAATTTTCAGAGAATATTGTTGAAATATGATACTTTCCAATTGGATACTTTTTATAAAAAAGTAGATTTTTCCGACCCGAGAAAGTGTAATGTCAACTTAAACAACTACATTTTCAACAAAAACATATACCAATATCGTACGTACCAGGTACCTCGCTATCTAATATTAATTCACAAGGAAAGTCATCGAACCCGTAAATTCAAACTCATTTAATTTTTTAAGAAATGCATTTTAGAAACATTTTCACATAGTTTGGTAGACGCAATAAAATCATGCAACGTTTGTTTCAACTTTCTTAAATATCATTCGTTGTTCTAGAGATATTTCACGAAAATAACAAATAGATAAATAAATAGATATATGTATACATATACAAATATACATATACATATATACATATATAAGAAAATATTTTAATTTTTTGACCGGCTGACATCGCCCCTTCAACTTTATCTTACAAAACTGTAATTTTATTATAAATATACAAATGCACATGAGTTAATTAAATTGAATATTATATTTGAAGGGAATGGAAAAGACTGCTGTCGTTATTGTAGTTATAAAATAATACTTTATTTACAACATTTTACAAAGCTGTATTGACGTCGATGTTTTAGGACTGTTCATAGTTATCGCAATTGTAAATTATTTTGTTCTTTGGCCCTTTGTTATAATGTATTAATGGACGGCACAAAATGACTACTGTAAACTTCGCGGTTCAATTAACATTTCTGACTAGTTACGTCCTTATCGATTACAAACGTACATTAAAATTAAGTACAACGCATCATTTAAATATGTATAATCATTTCGTTAAATCGAAACATCTCGCAGGATTCTTCTTTCAAACTTAACACAAAGCACCTAATAACTATTCAGAGTATTAATGAGTTAATCGCTAATAAAAACTATAATTAGTAGTAATGGCACTATTATCCTTTTACATCCTTTTATTTCTACTATCACTTTATTGATTCGAGTATTCTATTAAAAAAATCTCCGTTAATAGTATTACATAAAGATTGAAAGTACCATGCGAATCGTAGTATTGGTAAATAGGATAAGAAAATTCGCGCTTATTTAAAGTGAATTTAACGCTCTATCTAAACTAGACTTAATATTATCGACAGTCCTTAATCTTTGGATCATATATCGTAGAAACGATTGACACATTTAATAGTAACGACTACAAATTTACACATGATCCATTTTCATTTCAGCTCATATACGCATACACTATACACACAATATAAATATACAAACACTAAATAAAAAACGACACTTTAGCATAATAGAATTAAAATAATTTTCAGTGCCCTATTTTAATTTACAAATTGGAATTCATTGCTTGATCTGCTTTGTTATAACTAGACAGCGGATTTTATGCATTTATGACAAAAATGAATAGGTGTGATTTAAGACAGTAAAAATATTAGATGAATTTAGAAATGCTATCATATTATATTTTCAACCTATTAAACACATTAAGATAGAAAATAAATTTCTATGTCACTTCAATTTGTTGCAATTTAGGTTCCAAATTTTGATTTTGCATGAAGATTCGCTTTTATTTGCATTCAGATAAATATTTATATCGATTATCGTACTTTAAGTAATATTACAAAAGTAAATGCTACAATAAATATTCGTCGATTAACCTATTCTAAATGATATTACGAAATTAAATGAAATTATTTTGTATAAAATTAAGTATAAAATTAAGTATCTACTCTTTGTTTCGTCTATGATAATTAATGATAACGAAGCATTTCAGTAATTGTTATTGTATAGTACGAATGTGTATGATCATTCTTAATTTTACATGCAAATTTACGAAAGTAAATCTGCAAGTTTAGTATTCAAGATTTTCATTTAAGTATAATTTTCAAGTATGTACTATTATATTGTGCGTTAAAGAACTATATATTTTTACTGCAAAAATGCATCGTACACATTCTTGGGGTACTAATTACCATACTTTGCACTTAACGTAAGATTAATTAACGTCATCGAAAATTGTCTTACAAAAAATACTAATTAGATATGCTATTCTGTTGTAAATATTCGATCATATTATATTGTTTCATCTCGACTTAATTATGACTTACAGATCGTTTTCATACTATACAATTCAGTCTACGCTCTATAGTTTCTTAAATCAGTCCTAGTTCCTCCATTTTATATTCTGCTGCAGTTACAATTATGTCACGTTTATTACAAAAGTAGAATTACTATAAACGATATAAGAAGTGCTATTTTAAAATCTATTTTCAAAATCCATTCTTCATCATTATGTTTTTACGAATTGTTTACCAGTTTATTCAAAAAATTCCTAGTAGCGGCTTAAATTGATATCTTAATTATTAACTATTTAAATACGTCTTACAAACTTTCACATTGAACAGTCTAAACCTGGTCAAATTTGATTAAAAACGTCTTGCTGGCGTGAGTTTAAAAATTCTGATATTGTATTTTTCACAAGAAAATTATTTTTTATACGAACTACAAATTATCCGCGCCTCCTAAATATCATAGTCAAATTACAAAATTTATTTACAAAAACTCAGGTTCTTATACTGTGAATTTGTGGTCATAATATTTGAGTGACGTCGTCAACCATCTTTCGACAAATAAAATTCGTTTATCGATTATTGAAATAACAGAAGAGAGTACGAATCAGAGTTGTGCTAATTCAATTACATTGTAATCGAATTACGTAATTGAATTACATTGTATTTCAATTATATAGTAATTCAACTACGTCGTAACTGAATTATATAATTCAAACCTTTCAATTAATTCAATCACTAATTCTTTAAATCAGATGTGTAATTGAAATACAATATAATTAACATACAGCTCTCCACATTATAGCCCAGAACTTTCTAGAAGTGCGATATATTTTGATGTTTTTCTTTCATATACTTGTTTGCTGTCTATGCGGCGTATTTTCAATTCCTCGTCCTCGTAATTCGTTATTAAGTTAATTTAATTACAAAGTATTTTATAATTCTACTCCAATTGCAATTACGAATTACATTGTAATTTAATTGAATGAAGACCTGAATTATAAATTACAATATGACTGAATTACAATATAATTCAATTACTTTGTAATTATGATTCCTGGTGTAATTCAATTGTAATTCTGCACAACTCTGGTACGAATTCGGGGGAAGATGTTACCCTATCTGTCAGTACCGAACACATACACTACCGCCGAAAAATATGTGGACAATTCACTTTTCTCTACAAAACGTAGTTAAAGTTAGTAGAAAAGATATTAACAACAATTTTGTCACTTGTAATTATTATTATTACTATGTGTATTGTAGTATCATAGCAGAATATAGAATTTATTTTTATGTACAATAAATTATATAATGAAAATGCAGTAATATAATTTCTATCCACAAATACGAAATCTAGTGGAACGGTCTCGATGCTTGAAAGGATTTCAAGTTTCACTTTGTTTCATTTCTAAGATGCAGAGCGAACTCAGAGAATTTTTCGATACAAATTCTAATAATAAAATACTAATAGAATAAAAAACTAATGGAATAAAAAATTCAATAGAAAGGTGATATCGGTGATATCTAATCGGGGTGGATACGTTGACAAATCTTGTATTTAATCTTAGACTAATATGTAGACTGCGGATGTTTATGAATTTTCCAATTTTTGTAGACAAATTTTACAAAAGTGGAATGAAATAAAATTCTATTTTTAATGGGAACAGCTTTTGTAGATCCAAAACAAGTAAGTTTCCATATAGGGAGTTTTTAACTTAAAACGTTAGATATTCCATAAGAAATTAATGAAGATCGATTTTTCTCACTATTTTAGATGCTTAAGTAACTTTTAGGCGTTGCTATTACACATTTCGCAAGTGTCCACATACAGTGCTATTCACTTGATTAGCCTCGGGTGAAAATATGTTTATATCAAAGAAAGGAATTGTGAGAGAAATTCTTGCTTATTGGTTAAATTCGTTTATAATATGAATTCGCAAATGATATATGTTAACATCGATATATACCCTTGCAAGAAACTTTGTGTTTGTAAAAATAAGATGTTTCCACATGAATAGCCTCACATTATATAATCACGGTTAGTTAACAGTTAATATTATCATTATGCTAATATGGGTCGCGGAAAGTCATTGACTGTTAAGGAAATTGGAAAAATTAAAGTTTTAAAAGAAGATGGGTATTCAAACCGAGAAATTGGAAAAAGAATTAATAGGAGTGTTCAAGTAATTAATCATTTCTGTAATAACCCTGGAAATTATAGAAAAAATTGTAAAGGGAGAACAAAACGAGCTACAACGGACAGGGAAAGGAGATCAATTTTACGTAAAATATCTAATGCAGCAGTTTCCCTTAAGAAAGATAAACAGGAAGTTGGAACAAAAGCGTCGGTTTCAACTATTAGACGTGTCATACAAAGTGTTCCATACATAAAACCTAAAAAAATGCAAAGAAAACATGCGTTAATGAGAAGGCATATCGAAGCCCGACTCCAATTTGCTAGAACCGATATGAGTTGGACTGAACAATGGCACAATACAATTTTCTCGCATGAGAAAAAATTAAATCTGGATGGAGCAGACGGATTTTCCTACTACTATCATGATTTACGGAAAGAGAATCGAATTCTTTCTCGACGTCATCCATTTGTTATTTGGATTATTCGAGGCTATTCAAGTGAACAGCACTGTACTTTTGAGCGGTAGTGTACACGACAGAGACGAATCGCATCACGTGACCGGGCCGCTGCAGAAGCGTGGGGAATAGCGTCGTAGAAAAAGAAGGTAGAGTGGGGAGCAGCACCGTAGAAGGGGAAGGTAGAGTGCGGACAAAAGTCTTGATCTGGCGACACTGTCGCAGATACAGGGTGTCTCAAAATTCCTTCAACATCCGGAAATGGGAGGTTCCTGAGATCATTTGAAGCAACATTTTCCTTTACAAAAATTCGCTTCACGGCTTTGTTAAGGAGTTATCAACGAAAAACACGGACCAATCAGAACGC
>CM052190.1:12866505-12888698 GCA_028455805.1 Lasioglossum figueresi | reverse complement strand
TTAACCTTCAGTTATTTGCACTCCACTTTCTGTATAACTGGTTACTTTGTACGGCTCCATCATAAATATATTTTTATTCGATGAAATAACTACTTTAATGCGACAGGAATTTTTTTATGTTTTGTCCAAAATCGACTACAGCGAATTAGAAGTTTATGTCGATTTGAAAGAAATTAGCCTTCAGTTATTTGCACTCCACTTTCTGCATAATTGGTTACTTTGTGTGGCACCAACATAAATACATTTTTATTCGATGAAATAACTACTTTAATACACAATATTTGCTAGCGTTGTCGACACCTTTTCTTATGCTTGAAACATTAAATTTAAAGTTTCGATGTTGTACGTACCAATTATACCAATAATTGAAAGTTAAAAACATATTTAGTAGAGTTTGCTCAGAATCTTCGTCACGAGTCAGACTCGATATTGTAGGGTAAGGGGTTAATGGGAATTTTTTATTAACAATACAGGAAATATTTCCCTTAACAATAAAGGCAAATGTTCAATTAAGTTGAGTATTTTATTAACGTCAATCTTTATTCACCAACCCTTTCTTGTTTTGTCTTTCAGGTTAGAATCTTCAGTATTGAATCTTTTAATTCACAGTTCAAAGGTACGTTTGTTTATAACATGTCATAACAACTGAACTCGTAAACTAAAAATACAAACTTCAAAAAATGCTTATAAAAAACAATTGAGATTTTTCCATCTTTAATAAAGATAGATTAAACATTGATTTTTCTTATTTTGAATTTTACAAAAGAATAAATACATTATCTTTCGAAGCTTTTGCAAGGCTATTTGATTCTATTTTGTTTATCATTATTTGAGAGATTTTGTACGTCTTATACGTAAATAATATTTATAACAATATGTTTAGAATCACATCATTCGACTCATATTGGAGTAATTTAAAGTGGATTATTTTGCAATACATTAAGATAGTTCTCTTCAATTTCCTAGATGATTGTTCATTACATAAATTGTTAATTGACACAGCAGTTGTAAGTCGGACTTCTACACAAAACACAGTTCCATCCCTTGTTGAAATTCCCACGGGCCGCTTGATGAGTCCAGTGACTTTAACGAATGGAGAAGACAATCTCCGTGCGCGAGATGCGCCCGATTATACATTTCAATTTCCTCTTCTTCAGCTTTGATTATATTGGGTTGGAAAGAAAGTTCGTAGCGTTTTCAAATTAAGAATCGAAGATAAAATGAAGGTATTTATTCATATGTTTATTCAACAACACGAGAAGTTACCTCGAAAATGGCAAAAACTAATAGAACAGAATGGGAAATATGTTATTGAATAAATCTATGAATTCAGTTTCAATTCACAAACGCTACGAACTTTCGTTCCAACCCAATACATTTCAATTTCCTTTTCTTCCTTTTCTTAAGTTGAGTTGCTCCCTTCATAAACGACAGAAAGTTTTATTAGAACTTTTGTTTAATTTAAAAATATTTTTCTTTCGCGCATATACATTCTTTTATTTCGATTAAAAAATATCTTTTCTTTTATTTATCTAATTTTATTCTACTAATTGTGATCCATTCTCTTATCGAACATTACTGAGCTTTGTAATATACTTTTACACCTTATAGTGTCCGTGATTAATTAAGAAAATCGCCTGTTGAAAGTATTGCCAAAAAACAATGAGCATAGTTTAAAATAAAATAAATAAATACTGTGCCGATTCAGGCTGTAATCTGTGTCACATAAAATATTATGATAGAGTTTAATTTCATTCAATGAAAATAATGAATATGATAGAATTTAACTTTATAGTGTACAATAACAATCCAAAAATACTTTTATCTCATTAAAATGATTAAGAAAACAAATAAACATCTACGTAGCCCTTGTACCTTGCAATTAATGTAAACAATTTTTATCTCGTACAAAAATCCGCAGTCTACTTACCAAATTAATTGTTTACTTAATTTTTAATCTTCTTAATTTAATAATTAGATTTTGTTGTACATATCAAAATTGAAACTGAAACTACATTTCTTCACGCACAAAGGAAACGGATATGTTCCGCCAGTTTCGGGCAAGCGAGACCATAAAATTTCCAAAAGTTTTTCTAACGGACGTTCGGCTCCAAGCTGAAAATTTAATTCCAATTACCAATTTTCCAGCCATTGTCTCGTTTATACAGAACACACCGGCAGACTTTCTCTGTTTCGCCGGATCGTTGCAGTGAGACGACAGATGCTATTATAATGGAAGCCACGGAATATAATAACTGCGTGTAATATGTGTATCTTATTCGACGAGTAAGAGAACAATAACAGAGGAAGTGAAAATAAAGAGGAAACGGCACACTCGCGCGTGCATCGATGTCTCCAGACACATATATGCATTATGTATACATTCTACGTTCATACAGCAAGAGTTATAATAAAATTATAAAGTACATCATTGCAACGATCAACTGAAAATGTTATTGTTCTCTATGAAACTGATATTCACTACCGGTCGAAACCATTCCACGAATTGGTAGGCAGACACATGTACTCGTCACGTTAAAAAATAACACTTTTCTTACTGGCAGTGTTTTTACGCCTGTGATTTGCAGCTGAAAAAAAAGTTTAATAATTTTTTTACACAATAACCACAGAAGACACAAAGAGATAACTTAACAAATTCTGAATTATTGGGTTTGCAAGAAAATAACTTCGGTATTTTAAGGTGAAATAAAACTTTAATCAATAAAATATTTTCTTATTTATTCTTTCTTGAATAAGATCATCGAACAAAAGGGAAAATATCTTATACGTTGAAGTTTCTTGCCTGAATAAAAAAATTGGGCTGTATTTCACCTTAAAATACCGAAATTACTTTCTTGCCAACTTAAAATTTATATTTGACTTTTGAAATACTAATAAGTTGCCGTTGGTAGGTTAATGAATGATTAATAGCAATATTTATAAAAGATAAGAGCCTATTTGGTTCATACGTCTTACGTTGATCAAGTTTACTATAAGTATAGAGTGAAGCGGAAAATAAACATTATATTGGAGAGAGTAGCCGAATACAATTTAGCATTGTACCTAATTTATAAATCATGGTTAATTAGCAACACTAGTAATACTGTCAGCATTTTTCTCGTTATAGATATGTAATAACAGATTCAAAGCATAATTTCTAATCGATTAATATCAGCTCGTTAAGTATGAAACTTGCCAAATAAAACAAATTTCAAACACAATTATCAAGTTTCATACTTAACAACCCGATAATATCATTTGAAATATTTTTTTTTTCAAAATACATGGTGGTTCAACCAAGGTATGGTATTATACATTACCATAGTAAAATATGATTGTATCAAATCAGACGATTTTGGCATTTTTGGCAAATATCAAAATATTTTCCTACCACAATGGGTAATTTAAAAAAATTCTGGATATATGGAAAAATCATCTCAGAATAATGGATACGACCAAACAATACATAAGGCATAAGGAGTATGCGGGTAAGGGTAAAGAGAGAAACACAAATTATTAATATACATACTTCAGATAGTTAATACAAAATTATTGTTCAATTAAAATTTAGAAAATGATAAGTGGCCCTAATTTTTTGTCTACTATAGATGAATGTAATTACTAGACTGCAGATGTTTATGCATTTTCCAACTTTTGTCGACAAATTTTAAGAAAGTGGAATGAAATAAAGTCATATTTTTAATGGACACAGCCTTTGTAGATTCAAAACAAATGGAAATTCTATCGAATTTTATATTCAGGCCTTTTTTGAACATTTTCGCAGTCTAGGATAGACATAAACGTAATTTCATAAAAATCGTAGAAATTGAAACTGATAGACTCCGGTTTTTATGAATTATGACAAAAATGAGTGCAATTTAAAACAGCGAGGAGATTAAAAGACTCTAAGAGTATTAATATATTATCTTCGCTACACTAAAATTATTAGTGAGAGATACAAATCTACATTTTTATTTCGCACAGCGACCTGAAGTCTGCCGATGAGAATCGCAATTATTTTTGCACGAACCTACAATAATATTTATAATTATAGCTTTCTATCGATCGTATTTGTTGTTAATAAAATTGTTAATGTTTTCGGCGCAAGGTTTCGATCATTTGTTACTTAATTTACAAAGCAATTTTCCAAATTACTAAAGTAATTCCGACGTTTCGATCTTCGTTCGGATCATCTTCAAGTAAATTAAGTAAATTAATTAACAAAGGATCGATTCCTTGCGCCGAAAGCATTAACAATTTTACTAATATTTATAATTGAAGAAAACAATTTCTTCCATTTTTTGTGTGCGTATCAAAGCTTTCGGCAAAACAGGAGGAAAATCGACAGAATACAACGGTCACAGCTCGGGGCGAATTGCCTTGAGATAATTAGAGATAGCCATCTTGCAGCGGGATCTAGGTCCGTGAGGAAGGGACTGTTGGGCCCAGTGGGCCCACTGGGCCGGCGCGGCGCGTGCCCTGCGCCAACGAGCAACTGGGGCGCATGACGAAAGGAACTGCAAGGTGTTACCCCGCCGAGTGCAGGAGATTGCAGGATAAAGAGTACCGACTATGGGGGAAAAAACTGTCTCGGAAGCACTCAGACGTGAAGACACCGTCCCTCCTAGGAGTCCGTTAACTTCAGGAAGATGCAATAAACTTGCTAATCAGCGATGGGAGATGTCTTCGAATCTATCAACGGATTATTTCAAACAATGAGCGAAATATTAGGTTCGATATCACCGATGCTTTTATCCGTGTGGATCAAATGACATTTAAGAATGTGTTGTAATTGATTTTATCAGTTATTTCATACCTATGACTAAAACATCGTTTTATAAATTTTGTTTGATTCCTACTAATTGCGATCTAAACAAATTTTTGTTTTCTCATTCTCTAGCGAGCTAGGCCAACGCTGCAGAGCGGCGATGATCGATCTTGGCTCGGGTATATCGGTGTGAACCACTACTAATCGAATTGCAAAACTTCTTTATTTTTCATTATTTTTTTATGGAACTTATAGATGTAATAAACTTGCTAATCAGCGATGGGAGATGTCTTCGAATCTATCAACGGATTATTTCAAACAATGAGCGAAATATTAGGTTCGCTATCACCGATGCTTTTATCCGTGTGGATCAAATGACATTTAAGAACGTGTTGTAATTGATTTTATCAGTTATTTCATACCAATGACTAAAACATCGTTTTATAAATTTTGTATGATTCCTACTAATTGCGATCTAAACAAATTTTTGTTTACTCATTCTCTAGCGAGCTAGGCCAACGCTGCAGTGCGGCGATGATCGATCTTGGCTCGGGTATATCGGTGTGAACCACTACTAATCGAATTACAAAACTTCTGTATTTTGCATTATTTTTTATGAGACTTATAGATGCAACAAACTTTCTAATCAGCGGTGGAAGGTGTCTTCGAATCTATCAACGGATTATTTCAAACAATGAACGAAATATTAGGTTCGCTATCACCGATGCTTTTATCCGTGTGGATCAAATGACATTTAAGAACGTGTTGTAATTGATTTTATCAGTTATTTCATACCAATGACTAAAACATCGTTTTATAAATTTTGTATGATTCCTACTAATTGCGATCTAAACAAATTTTTGTTTACTCATTCTCTAGCGAGCTAGGCCAACGCTGCAGTGCGGCGATGATCGATCTTGGCTCGGGTATATCGGTGTGAACCACTACTAATCGAATTACAAAACTTCTGTATTTTGCATTATTTTTTATGGGACTTATAGATGTAACAAACTTTCTAATCAGCGGTGGAAGGTATCTTCGAATCTATCAACGGATTATTTCAAACAATGAACGAAATATTAGGTTCGATGTCACCGATTCTTTTATCCGTGTGGGTCAAATGACATTTAACCCTTTGCACTCGAATGGCAACTCTGAGGCGCCAGTCAAAATTGCCATATCATTATTTATAACAGTTTTTAAATGATTAAATTCTTCTGTATTCTAGAAATCGCTGAAAATTCAAATGTCGCATAAGAAAACAGGTTCAATTTCATGTGAATAGTGCAAGCAAGATTATATACAATAAAAATCTATTAGGTTGAAACATATGTCTTTATTTCGAAATTAAAATTGCTTCGCGTCCAAAGGGTTAAGAACATGTTGTAATTGATTTTATTAGTTATTTCATACCTATGACTAAATTATTGTTGTAGATTTCCACATGTGTCTTTTGAGGCAATTTGTTACTGTGACTTGGGGCACATTGCTCCGTAACAACAAAGTTGACAAAACATCATTTTTTAAATTTTGTATGATTCCTACTAATTGCAATCTAAACAAATTTTTCTTCACTCATTCTCTAGCGATCTAGTCGGTCTAACATCTTAAGAAATATTCAAGTCTTTGGACCAATTTTAAAAAAGTTATGGGATTTTTAAGAGTGTCCACATAATATTGTCCCCGACTGTATACTATACATATACATGTATAATTCTTGTTGTTTTAGTTTTAAAAAAGTATTATTATAGTTATCATCTTATATAGTTAATATTTTATTTTAAAAAATAATAAAAACAATCGCGAGAAACTTCAATATCTGTCACATGTTTTTGTCCAGATTTATTAAAAAAACTAAAAGGTGGACAAGAGGCTAAAATAGCATTTCTGTATAATAGTCCTTTGTCTCTATAACCAGGGACCAAAAATAATTGTTATTCTCAAATTTTCTACGATAAAGAGCATGAATAAAGTCTATTATTATTGAAATTTAAGAAAATCAACACAAAATATAAAGAAAAAAATCGAAAAACCGAATTATTAAGTAATATCGATTTTTTTTTAAATTGTACAGGAATGTAGAACTATTCCAAGAGATACCTTCAAAAATGTTCGTTTAGAATTTCAGAATCATCTGTATTATTGTTTAGAAAACAACGGAGAACATTTTGAAAATTTGTTATAATTATAAAGAAATTAAAAACTTTCTCGCAGTATAAGTATGACTCGCACTACTTCTCTTTAAATATCTCCGAAACTAGTGCGCAGATAAAACAAAGTATCCTACGAAAATTCTTGGTCTTTTTACGTACAATAAGATCACATAATAAAAAATATAGGTTTTCATTTGAAAAAAACAAAATTGATCTTCAAATGACCTGGAAAACGACACTCAAATAAAAAACTGATACTGTCCCCCTCTTTCCCTCTCGAAATCCTTGGACACGTATTTTACACTTTTTTAATATCTTTCATACTTTTCGTGATATCCGGCTGGAAAGTTTTCAAATGAACACCCTGTATATTATACCCACATGTCTTTAAAAGGAACTTATCTATATTTATTTACGCATAAAATTGCAATTCTTGTCACGAAAGGTTACACCAGATGAAATAATTTCCTATTCGAATTACAGTATTATGTATTATACATATTTTGTATTTTTAAATATTTTGTCCCTACAGTTGCCAAAATCACCGAAGCGGTCAGCAGGAAGTATTAATTGCCTTCCTCATGAATCCTACCAGAAGTTGACGAACAAATTTGATAGGTATAAATTGAGACAAAACCAATTAGCAGGCCATTCATTCCATGGCCTATGACCCTCGAAATATTATTTCTCCCTCCATCGATCGAAATTGGTTCTTGACGAATAACATCGTGCACTGTGACGAGCGTTAACAAGTTTTTATCGGCTTTCGAATGACTTCTTCAATGGGCACGGGACCAGAAATCAATTAAGCCCGGGTGGGGGTGGGACACGTGCCGAGTGTGATAGATCGGTGTTGCTGTTTTCTGCGTCGACAACCTCTCGGGAAGGAATCAACCCTCAAGAACCATATGGCGCGACAGACGTGTGATGCGATTCGGACAACGTGGAACATCAAATTTTCTATCTTTTGTTCATGCGACACACGGTACAGACAAAATTCGGAGCTATAACAATAAAATCTGTGGAGTTTAAAATATACGCTCGTCGAATATCTGTGCTTCAAAAATTTGTTTGATCTCGTCAATTGTTTTAGTTGCTAAAAGAATTGGAAGCTTAATATCTTCAACCCTTTGCACTCGGAGCTATTTTAACTCGAAAGTTAATCATTTCTTTCGAACTACAATTCCATTCTATATATGACATTTTTTTATTTTGTTGAAATAAAAAATTGACATAACACCTCATGCAATACTTAAATATTTAGTAGTCGATTAGATACCAACATATTTAATAATGTAAACTATATTTTGAATAATGGTACAGCAATTTTTGTGGTGACTCTGAGTCACCACTTGAGTGCTAGGGGTTAAGTGGGTACACTCGTATCTAGGATTGTAAGGGTGCGTCATGCGCCTTCTCATTTCTCGATAATACAAAAATGGGGTTTTTCAGTAGTCAAAAGCGCCAGATAAAAGATCAATCTAGACCGCAATCGCCCTCAAAAGACCTATTTTTACGTTTACGAGGCGTAATTTGCATTATTCGGCAGCATGTAGCTGTCGCAGCATTATGAAAGTAGAACCAACAAAAATAGTTTTCTCGGAGAATTTAATCGTGTTCCAAAATCTTCTGAACTATGTACAAACTAAATATCTTTTATTGTGTACGTAATTAAATTATTTGTTTGCAATTTCAGAAATTAGGGTCATATCCCTCATGTCCTATTTGAGACATGTGTTCTATTTAATTTATGTGGATCGTAAAACTTCCTTAAAAATTACCCTTATATTATAATGTACAATGGGAATGTATAAGGAGGAATTCTAGAAAGTATAGTAATTTTTGTTTGAATAAGAATTGTTAAATATAACAATATAAATTTTTGTATTAAAGGGACAAATATTTTAGTCATTAATATTAAAAAATGGCGCCGATCATTGTAACAATTACAGAATGATATTCGATGCAGAGTACTGTTAAAAGTATTACATAATTTTAACAGTTGAAATAATTTTTGTTATGATTCTTTCAATGATTTCTGAAAGAGGAAAATTTAATTGTTACATTAAGAATATAAACATTTTACGGTTATGCATATACGAGATATATAACAATTAACAATTATATATATATATATAACAATCATATATCTATAACAATTTTTATTATAAAATTTTAATTATACGTAACAATTATATATATATATATATATATATATATATGCATAGCCGTAAAATATTTATATTCTTAATGTAACAATTAGATTTTCCTCTCACAGAAATCATTGAAAGAATCATAACAAAAATGATTGATATATATATATATATTTACATTTACTTTATTATATATATATATATATATATATAAAAACTTGCATCACATATCCCGATAAAAAATAAAAATACTAAAACATTGAGAATTGCCTTGTTTTATTGTAATTATATAAATGTTCGTTCGGCGATACAGTGCAGGTCCATTTACATAAATCCACATAGTTTTGTACATGTCCTTATTCAACTAGGAAACACCGATCCTTATTTATTTATTGGCAATTATGAAAAGGAGCACAGTACCATGCAGTAGGAAAACGATGTTTTCAGGACCTTGAAAAATAGTAAGTATAATTATATATTCTAGCGAATGTTTTAATACTATGTACTATGTCTAGACAAATTTTTAAAATACTTTTTAATTGTATTGTCAAAAGTTTATTCACATCTGAGATAACTAATTTGCAATGCGTGCAAAAATCTAGTTATCCCATATGTGAATAAAATTTGGACAAACAAGTAAGAACTATTTTAAAAATTTATCTTCTGAATATATTTTTCAAATCCATTTTCTACATCTATTGTCCAAAATTGTCGTGTGACATAGTGCTTGCAGGGGATACCACGCACAAAAAAAAAACGCATTAGCAATGTGAAAATCTATTGATACGAGTGTCGCCCTAATGCGCTACGAATGGCATCTATGGTACGCGCCTGAGGAGCTCCGAACACAAGAGTTGCCACGGGGAACGAGACGCGCGGCTGGGTCGAGGAGGCGTAGCCGTCGAAAATCTGCCGTTGCGAGTCAATAATTCCGAGCGCTCGCCTATGCTATGTCACGATGAACGGGACTACAGGCCCTTCAGCGGGGCAACAGCGGACACCTTCTAGCTTGGTCAATGGCAGCGCTATTCTCAGCGGGACATTCGCCGAGCCGGAATCCGTTCGCTATAGCAGTGCTCTGATTGGGCCGTGTTTTGCACTAATGACTCTTTAAAAAAAGCCTCGGAGAACATTTTCGTAAAGGAAAAAGATACTTCAAATGGACTCAAGAATCACTCGTTTCAAGAATGTACAACATCCTTATAATAATTATGGTGTTACGAGCCGAGGGTTTTTGCAGCTAGGCGGAACCCGAGGGTTGTTTAGGTTTGTGAGATTTTGGGCTAAGGTAGGAAGTGTACACGTAGGACTGGTCGATGTCTATTTCACCATCGGGTCGCCTCGTGTGGAACACAGGAGTGGACTAGCCGATGTCTATTGCACCACCGGGTCGCCATTGTAGGGGTACACGAAGACTAGCTGATGTCTATTTCACCACCAGGTCGCCTCGAGGGAACACAGGAGTGGACTAGCCGATGTCTATTGCACCACCGGGTTGCCATTGTAGGGGTACACGAAGACTAGCTGATGTCTATTTCACCACCAGGTCGCCTCGAGGGAACACAGGAGTGGACTAGCCGATGTCTATTTCACTATCGGGTCTCCACTTATAAGGATACACGTAGGACTAGCCAATATCTATTTCACCACCGGTTCGCCACATATAAAGGATAGGATAGTACCAGGGCTAGCCGATGTCTATTTCACCACCAGGTCGACATTGTAGGGATACACGAGGACTAGCCGATGTCTATTTCACCACCGGGTTGCCACTTATAAAGGATAGGGTAGCGTCAGGACTAGCTATTGTATATTTCACCACCGAGTCGCCTCGAGGGAACACAGGAGTGGACTAGCCGATGTCTATTTCACCACCGGGTCGCCACGTATAAAGGATAAGGTAGCACCAGGACTAGCCGATGTCTATTTCACCACCGAGTCGCCTCGAGGGAAGACAGGAGTGGACTAGCCAATGTCTATTTCACCACCGGGTCGCCACGTATAAAGGATAGGGTAGCACCAGGACTAGCCGATGTCTATTGCACCACCGGGTTGCCATTGTGAAGGTACACGAGAACTAGCTGATATCTATTTCATCACCAGGTCGACTCGAGGGAACACAGGAGTGGACTAGCCGATGTCTATTTCACTACCGGGTCTCCACTTATAAGGATACACGTAGGACTAGCCAATACCTATTTCACCACCGGTTCGCCACATATAAAGGATAGGATAGCACCAGGGCTAGCCGATGTCTATTTCACCACCAGGTCGACATTGTAGGGATACACGAGGACTAGCCGATGTCTATTTCACCACCGGGTCGCCACTTATAAAGGATAGGGTAGCGTCAGGACTAGCTATTGTGTATTTCACCAGCGAGTCGCCTCGAGGGAACACAGGAGTGGACTAGCCGATGTCTATTTCACCACCGGGTCGCCACGTATGAAGGATAGGGTAGCACCAGGACTAGCCGATCTCTATTTCACCACCGGGTTGCCACATATAAAGGATAAGGTAGCACCAGGACTAGCCGATGTCTATTTCACCATCGGGTCGCCATTGTAGGGGTACACGAGGACTAGCTGATGTCTATTTCACCACCAGGTCGCCTCGAGGAAACACAGGAGTGGACTAGCCGATGTCTATTCACCACCGGGTCGCCACGTATACAGGATAGGGTAGCACCAAAACTAGCGGATGTCTATTTCAATACCGGGTCGTCACGTATAAAGGATAGGGTCATGGCTCCGCTGACTCGTAACTTATTTAAATGAATTGTATACATCTTGGGAGGCAAAGTTGTATTGTCGTAGGATACTAAATATTGGGAAATAGAATATGAATACGAGTACTCGAAAGATGAACTCGAAATAGTTAAACACGCAATAATATATTTTCGATTATTGGCAATACAAATGTTAAGTGTACGATGTCGCGGTCTCGCGGACTAACTCTCTCTGTTTTAACGCACCGAGGAATCCGGGGATGATCTTATACAGGATCCCGTGATGGGATACGTAGATATTAGAACGTTACTCCACGCGTACTATCTATGCCCTTTTATACTGCCCAAAATCGGCCTAGACGAGGGTGGGGGATTTCTGATTAGACTGAGTTCTCGGAAATTATGCAACTAGTTGCGTCACCTATCAAAATGGTTCGATTTTGAGTGGGCCCTTTGTTCTTCCATAGGTTCTCTGTTTCGACATATATCTCCGGAAGGGTCAAGAGTCACCAACGGTAGCTCCCGCACACGTAACAATGATAATAATTACTATTATATTTCGAAATAAAAAACCATATCTTACCCCACTGAAGTTCATTAAATTGAATGTGTAGATCTTTCCTGCCGTCAGTTGTAAAGGTTTTATACTTTTTGTCAACATAATATGTAGCAGTTTCCTGCCATCGATAGATAATTGATACCAGTTGCTCGCAGTTCTGCAAATACGCATATTGTATATATTTCCATCTTCATCTAGACATCTTAAAATACTAATAGATTAAAAGACTGATCGTCTGTCAGGAGATGGCAATGATTTCGATAGTAGAGCGTAGGGGGATCTACTGTGGGGAGATGACAGAACGGCACAGAGGCAAGAGGGGTCTATCGTTCTGCATAGTGCATACAGTAAATTCTCGATATTTTCCCTGCGACCTTCTACCCAGAATTTATCCGATGCCTACCCATTCCACTGCCGGGCAACGTCGCAATGCGGCGATGATTGATCTCGGCTCGGGTATATCGGTGTGAACCACTACTAATCGAATCACAAAACTTCTTTATTTTTCATTATTTTGTTATGGGACTTTTACCAACTTATTTCTGGCATTTTTCTGATTAAAATCACGCCAAACGCGATATAATTTCAATTGTATTTAGTAGTGTAATCAACGATGAAAGTTTCGGGCGCAAGGAAGGGTGAGCAAATGCGAAAGAAAAAGACGCGGACAGTCGCCATCGCCGGCACAGTTAAAAGGGTTACCCTGGGTTCGTCGACAACTCATTTCACCGCCACTGTTTTCATCGACACGATTTGACCGACACTATGTTTTCATCGACACGGTCAAATCATCGCCATATGCTTTCATCGACAGTCCGTGTTTAGCGACAGATTTGAGTTCATTCGTTTCCACTGACATCAAATTCTTATTTGCTAACGTTGATTCATCGTTACTATCGTTGTTATGTTCTCGACGCATTCAGTTACTTGTATTAGAAATAATAAAGAGAATTACAAAGCATTGTTATTTAGATCAAAGTTTTTATTGCTCGCTTGTTTTTATTGCTACTACTCAGAATTTTTTCAAATAAACAAACTTTATTAATAGGCACACACAAATGAACAAACATACTATTTCGATGTATAATGTAATAATGTGTAATAATCTGTAATAATGATGTATAATAATGTGTCGATGAAAACATAGTGTCGGTCAAATCATGTCGATGAAGACATTTGACCCATAAAAAAGTAATGAAAAATAAAGAAGTTTTGTAATTCGATTAGCAGTGGTTCGCACCGACACGCTTTGGCCGCGCGACTCGCATTTACATGCTGTCCTTTTCTACGTTCGGCTTCGATTGTACTCACAGCGCGATCGGCACGGTAGACGTAGTCATAAAAAAATTTCTCTACACGATATGGATCCGTGCAGAACTCAGGCCGTTGGAGAAATATCGAGAATTTACTGTACTATACAATGTAGTACGTAGTACTGTGCGGAGCACGAAAGAATTGTAAACTTCTTGCCCCGTTCTCTTCCCGCTACAATTCTTTCGTACTCCGCACGAAATATGAAATACTAAATAAGAAAATAAGTAAAAAAACAACAAGAGACCGACGTTCACGTGACTGTCAAATCTTTGATCGATAGAAATTATAAATTACTGAGAAGATAACGATGGAAATGAATCAATTTCTTTCTTTTTATATCTTTTACCAATTCCTTACATATAATCATAGATACGCGCAGTGTAGTCCGTAAGGTGTTGTCCTGGCAGGCTCATGAGCAGCAAGATGTTCAATAAACAACAGGTAAACGAAGCAAATCTGAAACTCTTGCTCGGAGTGCTTAAATTCACAATTGCCTAATTACAAAAAGAAATCAACGAAAAACTGTAGAGTCGCTGAAAATAGAAATTTGTCAATTCAGTTCTCGCGAAATGGGACCGACCTGAAACTGAGTGAAGCTCACGCCGACCATGTTGAATCCTAATTGGAAAAAATAAGGCATCGAACTTGTGGTCTCGAGTGTGTTAGCAAATCTTCAATATTTTCGTTTTAGTTAGAACAAGTTCTGATTCCACCGTTACACGTATACATGTATAATGTGATTTTCGATCACGAGAAAGCCGAAAGAAATCGATACTAACTGAATTATATGTTTGTGCAACATCGCACATGTTTTTAACGTTTCATAGGCATCGTCGTTCTGTCTCGCCGGATACAAATCTATATCCAGATTATTGCTTTCCACAAGACATTGTAGTCGGCGGCTAAACAATGGTAAAACTAGAAAATTAAATGTACTTTTCCAGTTCTGCTTTTTACGATTGTAATATATCGACTTATATTATAATTGGACAGCGGATTTTATGCGTTTATGACAAAAATGTGTAGGTCTAATTTAAAACAGTGAAATCATTGAGCAAATTTTAAAATACTGTTATATTATTTTCAACTCATTAAACATATTAAAAGTGAAAATTAATGTCCATTTCACCCCAGATGGTTGAAATTGATGAATTCAATGTAAGAATTCAGTCAATTATAATTAGACAGCGGATCTTTATGCAAAATAAAAATTTTCTACCTGAATTGCAACCATCTGGAGTGAAACGGACATTAATTTTCTTTCTTAACATGTTTAATAAGTTGAAAATAATATATCAGTATTTTAAAATTCGCCCAACGTTTTCACTGTTTTAAATTACACCTACTAATCCTACTAATCTTCAAAATATTTGAATTCAATTCAATTCAATTTTATTGAAATAATGGAATTCAATCTTATTCGATTTATATTATAATTAGACAGCAGATTTTATGCATTTACGACCAAAATGAGTAGGTGTAATTTAAAACAGTGAAATCATTAGGCGAATTTTAAAATACTGTTATATTATTTTCAACATATGAAACATATTAAGAAAGAAAATTAATTCAGGTTGAAAATTTTTATTTTGCATAAAGATCCGCTGTCTAATTATAATTGATTGAATTCTATCTTCAAATATTTGAATGCAACACAATTTTAATGAAATAATAGAATTCAATCTTATTTCTAAAGCGAAGCATGTGGAAAATTATCTGTATCGTATATATGTATTACGGAGCTTATGTAGATTTTTATAAACTATAATATCAAATTGCTTGGAAATTCCGTTGTACTTCAAACGATTACTACATTTCTCCATTTATCAAATTTAATTCTATGTAATTAAAGTATATAGACCAAATTATCTATGTATTAAGTTGTTTAAACCAATAATATATTTACAAGAACTTATTTACATTATATATTACCTTGTACGAGGTAATTACGACGGAGTGATCAAAAAGTAAGGTGACTTTTTGAATTTCGCGGGATACCTACAGTCGATTTTCGTTTTCTTTTTTTTCTTATGCTGGTACACTCGTCCCGAACATATGTTCGCAGTTTCAGCTATATAGCATTTTTTGTTTGTTTGCGAGAAGCATAAAGGTTAGAAGTGTTTTGCGTGACCGGCGATTTTCTGCTGTAGAAAAAAAATGGATCAAAGAATTTGCATCAATTTTGTGTAAAAAATGGAATTAAGTGCTCCAAAAAACTTGAAATGTTGACAGTCGCATACGGTGAGTGTACTCTGAGTAAAAAAAATGTTTATAAGTGGTACAAGCTCTTCCAAGAAGGTCGAGAAGATGTTAACGACGAAGCTCGCCCTGGACGCCCCAGCGCGTCAACAACCGATGAAAACGTTGAAGAAGCGAAGAAAATAGTGTTGGGGAATCGTCGAATTACCATTAGAGAAGTTGCCGATGATGTCGGCATCTCGTTTGGTTCGTGCCAAGCAATTTTAACGGAATTTTGGAAACACAATTCATGGATTTTGCATCACGATAATGCACCTGCTCACGCATCGTTGCTTGCGAGTAATTTTTTGGCCAGAAACAACACCACAATCATGCCTCAGCCACCATATTCACCGGATTTGGCCCCCTGCGACTTTTTCCTGTTCCCAAAACTGAAGAGACCCATGAAAGGACGGAGATTTGCAACGATCGAGGAGACAAAGGCTGCATCGCTGGAAGAGCTCAAAGCTATACCAAAAAGTGCTTATGAGAAGTGCTTCGAGGATTGGAAAAAGCGCTGGCACAAGTGTATTATATCTGAGGGGGATTACTTTGAAGGGGACAACATAAATATTGATGAATAAATAAATATTTTTTCTTAAACATAAAAAGTCACCTTACTTTTTTATCACACCTCGTGTAGCTCGAAAGTGTCTAACATAATACAAAAAATTTTTTCTTTAAAAATAACAAAATTGTTTTAAATATTGGTTTACATATTCGAACTCTTGTGTAGTATTCATTTATGGAGTATACTTTCAAAAACATTTTAAATTATTGTAGAAATTTATCTAATATACAGGGTGTCTCACCCGATTTTGACATCTTGATTTCTCCGCTATTGTTAGTCCTACCGAAAAATGTTTCAGATAAGAATTAAATGGTGCTGAGTGGGGCATGGTTTGGTGTTATTAGTTTATTAGTGCGTGAACGCGTTCAGGTCATATGAAGGTCAACTTTGTTTTTCTAAAAGGAATTATATACTTTTTAATACATCAATCGATGCAGTTGGATATTCTTTATAAAAAGGTATTAACCGATTTATGTTGAAAAATTAGTCGTGTAGGAGATATTTCGATTTAAATAATTTTACGTATGATTAATGTCGTTTAACTGTAAGATATAAAAGCGAACGTCTTATTGTTAGTGCGACAGTAATGATATCTTAGAATTATTTAAATCGAAATATCTCCTAAACGATTAATTTTCAACATAAATAGGTTAATACTATTTTATACAGAATGTCCAACTGCATCGATTGATGTATTATATTAAAAAGTCTATAATTCCGTTAAAAAAAACGCAGTTGACCTTGATATGACCTTCACGCGTTTACACACGAATAAACTATTACACCAAATTATGCCCCACTCGGCACCATTCAATTCTTATCTGAAACATTTTTCGGTAGGACTAACAGCGGCGAAGAAATCAAGATGTCAAAATGGGGTGAGACACCCTGTATAAGAAAAATGTTGCACTAGTTCTATCTGATTTTGAAAACTCAATTTTGAAAGCACAAACCAACAAATTGTGTAATAAATAAAATAAATATTATACATATACATATTATATATATAAATTATATATATAAATTATATATATAAATATTATACATATACATTGTATATACAGGGTGTCTCAAAATTCCTTCAACATCCGGAAATGGGAGGTTCCTGAGATCATTTGAAGCGACATTTTCCTTTGCACAAATGTCGTCCGCGGCTTTGTTTAGGAGTTATTAACGAAAAACACGGACCAATCAGAGCGCGGCTTCAGCGGACGTCTTCTGGCTCGGCCAATGGCAATGCCACGCTCAGCGGGACCTGTCGCCGAGCATGAATCCGTTCGCTATAGCCGCTCTCTGATTGGTACACGTTTTTGGTTAATAACTTCTTAACAAAGCCTCGGAGAATATTTTCGCAAAAGAGATGGTTACTTCAAATGGCCACGGGAACCCATTTAAAGGTTTTCCGACATTTTTGGAACACCCTGTATATTCGCTGATGAAGTATAAATTGAGGACATCGCGAATTTTCCGAGCAATTCAACATTTGCATACAAAAGACAACCCAGCGAGTTATTGCACAATTACCCCAGAATTTCACAAAGTCCGCACTCATGGCGAATGAATTGTACTACCATAGAGTCGCAAGCCACAACGATCCCAATGAACGCCAAGGTACCGATATAGTTGTGTATCACGAGAGGATAATAATATTTCTCCGTGTTCAAGAAATATTCTATACGGAACATCATTTGTCGCTCGTACGTTCCATTGATGGCGTTTAATTTACTAATCGCTGTCGCTACCGTTGGCAATATCATAAACGGCACCATTGATCCGTATATAGCAACTGTTACCAACATATTAAAAATATTAAACAATAGTCCTAATAACGGCCAGATCTTTTTAATATAAAATGTGGCAGAATAATCGTCTAGTTTCTTGGATTTTTAAACAATTCTTTTATAGCATCATTTTACATGCTCTGGGAAATAAAAAAATATGATTATAATCATTAATTTCAAATATACAATACTTGATCCAAGTTTGGAGTTCATTCACACATTAGTATGTTTAAATAAATCGATTTTTATTGGACTTTGCGGGATGAAATTAAAAAAAGTCACTGTAAGAAATTTTACTTTTCCAGTTTTAGTTCCAGTAACTTAATTATTTTGATGTTGTTGGATATTTTGGGTGATTATTTAGATATTATTTAGATATAATTACTACGTTCAGCAAGTAAACGACAAAGGGGGACTGGGAGTCGAGGCTGCCAGCACAGTTCAAAAGGCTTCTTATCGATTATAATATCAATGCAAATAGGAAAGTTTTTTATTTTTCATTCCTTTTTTACAGAACTCTTACCAACGTATTTGTAAGATTTTTCTAATTAAACTGAGTCTAAATACGGTATAATTTGGACCATATTTACTGATTTAAAGTGGATTAGTCTTTTTTTAACCAGGGAAATCTCACAAGTCTATTGATGAAAGTTTCGTATGTACCAGTGAAACTAACAATGAAGATTGTTCCGTGATCATTATCCGAGTTTTAGAAGCGAATTCGGGTCTTTAAACGGCTCACTATGCGAGGCCTGGAAGCGAATGCGGCATTGGTTGAACTGTTGTGTATACATAGCTCACTATGCGAGTCCAAGAAGTTCAGACGAAATTCACACTATGCGAGGGAAGACTATACCAGTGTAGTGTTCTGTAAATGTGCAATAACTTTACCTGCATACGTAAATGTAACTTTTCTGGCCTGTGTGGAATGCCTACGTAAAATATCATGGTCTTCTCTCGTTTTCATATAAATCCTCCAATCATCTTGCATTATGCATAAAAGATCCTTCATCTGTGTTGAATGACGATTTCCATTAATTTCAAATAATCGTTTAAAATGACTCACAGTGAAATACGAAAGGACATACCGCTCCACGATTAAAAAAATTGACATACTTCATGAGACACATGAAACTAATAATAGCAGGAGCGAAACCTTCCGTGAACGCATCGATGTCGTCAACGTTGTATGCAGTTATCATACCGCCAACCTGAAAAGGTTATTATTTTGTAAATTTCAGTAACTAGTCGTACAAATTCTAGAAACGTTTTTAGTACAAGTATGTATTAGGTTAACCGTTTAATGTTGCTAAATAAATACAAACAATGCGATAATCTTCATGTTAATGTTTTAGTACCTCCTAACGCGAATTTGCATTATATGCATAAATCGAAAACCAACTTTTGGGATAACCTAATATTTATTTAGCAATATTAAAGGAACACATTCCGAAAGAAACTTTTGGAACAATCAAATGCAATAGTTCTCGCTGTTTTTATCATTGCGTAGTACAGTGGTTCTTAATCTTTTTGAAGTCAGGGAACACTTTTGATTATATGAAAAATTAGCGGAAAACCAAAATTTGTGATCCAAATAATAAAGAAAAACATCCCGCGTAGAAATAAATATATTCTGGAAAATATATTATTAAATATTTAATATATTTCGCGGAATTTCGCGGAACATTTGCAGAAAGCTCGCGGAACACCGGTTAAGAACAACCAATATTATAGAAAACCAATATTTTTAGCATGCGTATAATTGATACAGATCAACAAAATGTATATTTTCAATTTTCAATGTAGGCCCACATAAAAAAGGTGAAAAAGCAACATTTAGTATTTTCTCTGTAATTCGGGCCAATTGCGTTTATCCTAAATTTTTTTTTCACGCCATACGTCGAATATTAAAAAAGTAATTGTTCTTTTAACAGTATCCGAATATTGTGATTCGGTGTATGTATCAATGAAATATTGTTGTGAGTCAGAAATGACTCGGGCGTAGGGCCAGAACTCGCATGAGTCCGTGGCGAGGGCATTATTGTACTATTTTGTTTAACAAAATCATCCTACTTCAAAAATCGACAATTTCTCAAGAATCGAAATTTTAATGTTCAAATTCTTTTTGGACCCACTGTACATCGCGTTTAAACATATAGTAAAATGATATATAGTTAATATAATTTCTGCTTAATTATGTTTAGTCCTATATATTCTGTAATGATTCGTATTTTGATAAAATTTTTTGTATATGTTCATAACAAGCGTAATCCTGTTAAAATCAATAATAAATATTTTTAAGTTTTACAGACGTTGTGCGCACTCATTTAAGAGGATTGCAAATACTCCTCAGAGTATTTCGATAGAGAGAATACATTTCTTGAAAAATTACACGATTCTTTTTATCTCAAATATTTACTTTTGTTGTCCTACTGTTGCATACTATACACAACTGGTGAGAATCTTTTGATATAATGCGTGCATTGCGTTACCTGTGGCGCTATCTGTGACAGAACGCCCAAACTGGTAGACAAACAATCTTATCTACGAGACTGTTACAGTACCGACATTGCTTGGAATTCTGACGAAGACTAAGTATAATACGAATACGAGATACTATATCTCGTCGATAGTACTTATAACGAATGGAGTTTAAGAGACACCAGGATCGCAAAACGATGCATCTACACTCCAGGAGATCACACTTTGAGCAAGTCAACATTCTGATTATAAATGTTTAGAATATAAGTTATGTTCATGTACAAAACAAACATTTTATGTATGAATCTACAAAGAATGAATAAAACAATGTAGCAAAAGAACGAATCTTAATATATTTATTGAATCACCAATTATTCCCAAACTTCCGACTTGTCCTTGTATTACACGAGTGAATTTTCCTCAAATTTTCAGGCGTCTGACATGTCGTTGAGTTATACTACTGAAATCTGGATACCTCATTCGATATCATGTTCTCCTGATACAAAGTTCAATTTTCCAAAATCTCGAAAATTTTCGGGAATTTTCGACCGTCTGACTTGTCGTTGAGTTTTACTACTGAAATCTGGATACCTCCTTCGATATCATGGTCTCCTGATACAAAGTTAAATTTTCGAGATTTATGAAAATTTTCGGGGAATTTTTGACCGTCTGACTTGTCGTTGAGTTGTACTACTGAAATCTGGATACCTCCATCGGTATCATGTTCGCCTGATACAAAGTTTAATTTTTGAAAATCTCGAAAATTTCCGGGAACTTTCGACCGTCTGACTTGTCGTTGAGTTGTACTACTGAAATCTGGATACCTCCTTCGATATCATGTTCTCCTGATACAAAGTTCAATTTTCGAAAATCTCGAAAATTTTCGAGAATTTTTGACAGTCTGGCTTGTCGTTGAGTTTTACTACTGAAATCTGGATACCTCCTTCGATATCATATTCTCCTGATACAAAGTTAAATTTTCGATAATCTCGAAAGTTTTCGGGAATTTTTCGATCGTCTGACTTGTCGTTGAGTTGTACTACTGAAATCTGGATACCTCCATCGGTATCATGTTCTCCTGATACAAAGTTTAATTTTTAAAAATCTCGAAAATTTCCGGGAACTTTCGACCGTCTGACTTGTCGTTGAGTTGTACTACTGAAATCTGGATACCTCCTTCGATATCATGTTCTCCTGATACAAAGTCCCATTTTCGAGATTTATGAAAATTTTCGGGGAATTTTTGACCGTCTGACTTGTCGTTGAGCTGTGCTACTGAATTTCGGATACCTCCTTCAATATCATGTTCTCCTAATACAAAGTCCAATTTTTGAGATTTTCGAAAATTTTCGGGAATTTTCGGGAATTTTCGAATTTCAGACTTGTCGTTGTGCTGTACTACTGAATTTCGTGCCACCTCCTTCGATATCATGTTCTCCTGGTTGAA
>CM052190.1:12711579-12866405 GCA_028455805.1 Lasioglossum figueresi | reverse complement strand
TGTATTAGGAGAACATGATATCGAAGGAGGTATCCGAAATTCAGTAGCACAGCTCAACGACGAGTCAGACATCCGAAAATTTTCGAAAATTCGGAAAATGGTGCTTTGTATCAGGGGAACATGATAACAAAGTAGGTGGCACGGAATTCAGTAGTACAACTCAACGACAAGCCAAGCGGTCGAAAAGTCTAAATCTAATTCTACTGTCGAATATTCATGTACAGGGTGGAGAAAAAAGAACACATCAACTGTTGCAACTAATATTCTTTATTTTTCACTAATCAAAGTACAATTTTAAACGCATATCGCGTGGTGAGTTGAGATGACGATCCCTGGATGGAGTGCGGTGACGTATAGGTGCGAATGTGCAGCCGATTGGATCGGAGTAGAATGAAGACACCTAGCTCCATACGCATGTTCCTCAACCGAGATATTGGCAAGAGCGTTCAGGCATTCTATGTGGCGTGTGACGTTATCAAACAAAAAACTGTGAGCGTTAGATAGTGCGGTTAGGCGGGCCTAGTGATAGGCTCCTTTTGCCCCTGTGTCGTCGCGGGGCTAATCTTCTCATCTCACCACGAAACATATACAAACTGTAGTAGTTTGTGGTTTATGGCTGTTGCCAAGATATTTAGGGCAACGCATGTTATTAGACAGAAGACAGCAGTACCTCTCCGAATGTAAACCGATCAACATCTGTAATTCGAGCAACTTATAATAAATCACTTTTATAGAAAGCCCTACGAATATATGTATCGGAGAGGTTAAAGGGGCGAGGCATCGAGGTACAACAGCAAGAGCAACATACAAGGATAGAGCAGTCCAAATACAACGAAAGGTACAAGCATATAAGAATGGTAGAGCTACCGGAATAGTTAAGTAAGGAGAGTAGAGGGAACAGTCAAAAGGTCCCAGTTCGGGTAAGATGCGGAAATATAGAAAATTGGAACAAATACTGATGGAAGACGAGACGAGAGGGTGCGACCTTTGTCGGGACAAGTATGGAAGTCTAGAACATTTGAGAAAAGAATGCAAGGTAATGGAAGAAAAGATCAGGATCGAGGGCGTAGTAAGTGTGTGGAAAGATAGAAATGTCGAAGAGTGGCTGGAGAAGTTGAGGAGAAAGAGAGCATAAGTATACCAAAAAAATATACCAAACTAAAATCAAATCTTAGGGAATAGGAAAGGATGCAATAATTAGGTTAATAATAATTAGGATACGAACAGAGTAGGTCGGGTGGGAATGAGTGAGACAAAAAAAGGAAGGGGGAGAGAGAGAGAGAGAGAGAGAGAGAAGGTATACCTCATATACCATATATGGACCGAATGTGTCCATAAGATAGATCTGTAAAGTTAGACAGTAAACGAAGTCACATTTCTTAGCTGTAAAGCTGAAATAAAACAATAATAATAATAAGGGAATATATGTAGGACAATATAGAATCACCGACTTGGTATAAGGATAGACCTATCATCTAATGTATTTTTGCAGTCCACTTTTCGGGGGCCTCATAACCCATTACCATATTCATTTCGCCTATTTGCATGCAAATGAAGCGACCCAACACGCGAAACAACGATTCAGAACAGAAATAGACTTATTTATTTATTTGTGACCACAGAGGGAATAGACCTAACACCTTATGGGACTTGGTGTCCATAGGAATCTGTAGTACCGACATCTTAAAATGCCTGTGATAGCAATAATTTTCTTTCAATGATATCCATAATTTTCCATTCAACCGGCTATAAATATTGTGCTCCTAGAAACAATAATAATACATCTTTTTATTTCTATAGAGGTGTTGACACTGAATGGCCAACTCCAACTAATGGAGTCACTCTGGGGCATTAGCGCACCAATACCGACGGACACTAAAATACATTTGATATCAGATCTATTCCTATATCTCGTCTGTGATAGAATGTTAGATAATATAGAATATTCGATTCTTGCTAATATTTTTGCCTAAATCCGTGAACTATCGGTAACACAGAGCGCGACACCGAAATGGTACGGAAGCTCGTAGAGCACCCCGAGGCCTAGACAGAAAAGCTCATAATCCATAGTAATGTCTGTACTGATCTTAAGTCTGTGCTTTTGTTGTCCTACTGGCAAATCTATTGTGCAAACATACTTTGCTACAATGCGTGTTTCGCATTATCTGTGGCGCTATCTGTAACAAAACGTTCATACTGGTAGGCGAACATTTTTATCTACAAGACTCTTACGACACTGATCGCAGCGTCCTCTTTTCAGAGACAATAATTAATTAATAGACTGCGGATTTAATGCATTTAAACAGTATAAAGATAAAAAAGACTATACGTTAATATAATATATTAACCCTCATCCGTCCCTCATTTCACGAACTGAATCTGTCCCTCGGTGTCAAATTGACACAGTGATAAAAATTTGATAAAATAACAAGGTACACGATTATTTTTCGATGTTTGTTTTATTAAAATTGATGAGTTAACTCTTAGGTTTTTCAGTTATGTGTTTCGCATTAGAAACATAAAAGTCAGAAAGTTGCGGACAAATTTATTATTTATTATTTCCACCCTAGTGATTAGGAAACGGGAATATCAAGTAAAAAGGTTAAAAGAAATTGATTAGATAAATTTTTAGATTGCTAGAAAATTAGAACGGAGAATTCAAAAATCCTATAACCAAAGAATAATGTTAATTTAAGTTAATCATTACGGAAATGTTGATTATTTGTCACTCTACGTTGGTTTTTCAATATTGTTAATTTATAAACAACGTACACTTAAAATAGCAAAGTATTATATTCTTTTCATTTATTTAAGAAAAACCGTCCGGCACTAAGGGAACTCCATCTACATGAAGGAACTCAACATTTTCAGCATGAAACATTACAAAATTACGATACCTGAAACAACGTTTGGGTCAAAATCACTGGCACAAATACTACTCCGACTAAAAACTTCTCCAGCGGTGATTGAAAAGGCCACTGTCCTATCGAGCACAAGAAATACTTATTGACTTTCAGACACTCGTACTGCGAACTTTCGATTCTCTCCATTTTGATCCTGTCTTGGTTATTACTGTTCAAAAACTGAGCTCCGTACATTTCATCAGAGATATCTTTATCGATCACGCGAGACCTCGTTAGATATTCTGTCTGAGGTTCGACGAAAAATAAGTACGCCAAATTGGTTCATTCAATCCTTTTGAACTGCTATAGCATAAGCTATTACGAATATCGAGGGAACAAAGTATCTGCAGAGTTGATGGTTTAATTACGCTAATTAAACGATTAGAAATTCCTTATGAAATCCAATATCGCGAAGCAATAATGTCTGTCAACTGTGCATACGAAATCAAAGATATTGAACATCTCCAAGGTTCCCACAATTATGAATATGTAAGACATTATTCATTACTACTTCCTGTACCCTTTTCACACACATTTGCTACGATATTATAGCTCAGTCAAAATGTATCTTTCCCGGCATGTGTTATCATTAGACAGCGAATTTTATGCATTTATGTCAAAAATGAGTAGGTGTAAATTAAAATAGTAATAACACTAGAAGATTTTTACAATAGTGTATATGTATGTATACATGTATATATAATATTCTTTTTTAACCTACTAAACATATTTTAAAAGAAAATAAATTTTTAATTCGCTACACTTTGTTGTAATGCAGATAGAAAACTTTTATTTTTCATAAAGATCCGCTGTCTAGCTATCATTTTGTAAACTTCAACTGCGTTCGAAAAAGTGTCTCGACATTTGTGTTATACAGTGATAGACAGCAGCGGATCAAAGCAGTCGAAGGATCCGCTTTGTAATAGAAAGAATAAAAATAATTTAAATTAAAAACTTAAGAAAAAATAAATAGTACAACAATTTAAGTGCTTGAGTTAATTTGGGTTAATTGAGTAGACCCCCAAACAGTGTTAGCCCAGGTCCCCAAAATTAACGGTCCGTCACTGACCTGAGTAGATCAATTTTAAACCAGTGAAAATATTCAAAGAATTTGAAAATACTATTATAAAAACAATTTACATCTTTATGTCAATGTATGTCAATATTTATGAAAATGGTCTAGCAAATATTAAATTGCAACAAATTAAATCCATCATTTATTTTATATCGTATGGATTTACGTTTATAATATGAACAAAATTTAATGAAAAAGAATTTGAAAATACTATTATAAAAACAATTTATACCTTTTTCATTCAATTTTGTTCATATTATAAACGTGAATCCATGCGATATAAGATAAATGGTGGATTTAAGTTGTTGCAATTTAATTTTTGCTAGACCATTTTCATAAATATTGACATAACGTCAAAATTTTGCTACATGAAATGATGAGGAACTTGACGCAGTGTCGCCAGATCAGGGGAATTGACTCAAATTGAGGGGAATACAGTTACCCTCTCTCTGCTAGTTCCGGAATAGTCACGTGAGCGTGCCATGGCGGAAACGTGGGGAAAAAGCGTCGTAGAAGGGGAAGGGTAGAGTGAGAGACCATTTTTAACCCTTTGCACTCCTTTGTTGAGTGTGACTCGACATTAGAGAAAGAAAAATGTGAATGAAACGGGTTTTTATCATATGTATTTGGTTCTTCCCTTATTTATTTATTTAATTGTCTTATTATTCAGTTAAAAACAAATATAAATTCCAACAAAGTTTGGGAGCTATATTTAATATAATTAGTAAACAAAAGTGTTTAAAATAAATAGCAGTCAAAGAACTGCCCTTTGACGTAAATTTTAAATAAAACGCTTAAAATAGTACGGAATTGTTAGCAATCACATTGAAAAATAATTCAAAGTGCAAAGGGTTTATCTGGCGACTCTGACTGATTACTTTAATTAAGTATCAAGGAGAAAGCCGAGTATACATATATTGGGTATTACATCGGCGTTCTCGTTTAATTGAAAATGTGTAATATATTTATTATTCATATATTACTTCGTACAATATCATTTTGTTCATTTAAATTAGTACATGGTATAACATTTCTAAATCCGAGAATACATACAATGAGAAGGATAAACAAAACACGATTTCCGTTATATTTTATAAAAAAAGAAATTTGAGCAATGCAAAATTCGTTTCGGTAACTCTATGGACACATCGGTAAATAAAAAACAATGTTCATTAAACGCTGCGCTCTACACGTTTCTTATGTCCTAGTCAAAAAATTATTCTGTAATGCCCACGCCTAAATAAACAATTAGGCAGTATCAGTGAAAAAGATGACAATTACATTAAGTGGAAAACAGAAACGATAATGAGGGTAACAACTGATGTCAAGAAAAATATATGGTTCATAATGCGCAAACATAGTGACGTACAAGTGGAATCGATAACGGCCGTGTTTTTTAAGTAAACTATATTCGATTGTTGAAAATATATACAGTGACTCCCACTAATATTCTGACACTCTTAAAAGGACGATAACATTTTTACTCTCGAACCATACAAACAATTGGTTTACTACACAACGTGACGAAAATTTTTCAAAGAAAATTGCAAGTTGTCGGAATGCAGGGGAAATACTTAAAGTTGTATTTTGCAACTTTTTTATGTGGGCGTATATGGAAAATTTCAAAAACACGTTTCGTAGATCTGTATCAATGAAATATATTCTTAAAATTTCATCAAAATCGGTCGACGTTGCAATGCTCCACTAACGTTTCAAGACGGTGAAAATTGCAATTTTTCAAAATTTCCGGCCTGCAACTGCAATAAATCTAAGCATTCTTACGTATTTCAATGTCTGTCGTTTTTCACTTTCACAATGGATATAATTGACACAGATCTACAGAACGTATTTTTTAAATTTTCAATGTAGACCTATAATAAAAAAAAGTTACAATTACCAGCTGCAATTCTGACCAATTGCAATTTAAAGAAAAAATGACTTTTCACATCATGTAGTAAACTAATTTCTCCAACTTCTCAGATAAGTCCAAATCGTATAGTCCAATATTTAAAAAGTTATCGTTTGTTTAGAGCGTCCGAATATTAATGGGAGTCACTGTATGTATATCCAGTACGACCAGAGTCGCAAGATAAGGGAAATTGACTCGAATTGAGGGGAACAAGTTACCCTCTCTATCTGCCGGTACCGAGTTAGTCACGTGACATTGTGATACATGCACGACAGAGGCGGAACGCGTCACGTGACCGGGCCGTGGCGGAAGCGTGGGGGAATAGCGTCGTAGAAGGGGAAGGTAGAGCGGGGACACAAGTCTTAATCTGGCGACTCTGATTGTGAGTACGCCTAACCTGCACGATAGGTACCTTATTCTATATACATATTATATTTAAGACACTTCGGGATGCAATTCTCTGTAATTGCAGACCACTTTCGATTAGTAATATTCAGTGAATTGTTGGGTTTGTTTAAAAAAAAACTTGAACACCGAAAAATAAGTACGTTCGGAGAAGAGATTTTTTGTCGCTCAAGAATAACTCTGCGACTACGATTATCATTTTAATCGCGTTAAACAAAATTCGCCTATACTCAATAATGAAGATTAACCCTTTGCACTCCGAATTGTTTTTCACTTTTGTTGCCAACAACTCTCTACTATTTTAAGTGTTTCATTTGAAATTTACTTCAAAGGACAGTTCCTTGACTGCTACTTATTTTAACCAATTTTGTTTACTAATTACATTAAATATAGCTCTCAAACTTTGTTGCAATTCATATTTGTGGAACTTATATTTGTTTTTAATTGAAAAATACGACTTAAATAAATAAAGGAAGAACCAAATACACACAAAAACACGTTTCACACTCGACAAAGGAGAGCAATGGGTTAAAAACCTTATTCATTTATTGGATATTTGTAGTTAATTATAAATTGAGCATACTGTAAATTTGATACAGATATAATGGCTATTATTAATTTTCTAACAGTAAAATTGAGTCGCCCGTCTATATACGAATAAATAATCTTCATTCTCAACGATCAATGATCGTTCTTCGAAATAGTATTGCCAGACAAATCAATTCTTTAATTGGCTTCATGATTGCAACCTCGAGCGACCAAAGCGTCCTTCTCCGTCTCTGCACACTTGTTCTTTGTTCCCTTGTTCGATACATTCATTAGAGCACAATAGCATCACAGTGTCCAGAAATAGTATCCATTAACGAAGCAGAGTTTATGTTTCAAAAGTTTCAGATTGCTTCTGGAAAATAATTATGCTCAACCTTCTTACAAAGTGAGAGTCTGATTATTATTTGGTCAAACGACTCTAGTCGAATTCGAATTGCTGTCGAAGTGACACTTGCGCTATCCGTATGACAGCTTTTACGTTGTATTATAACTGGACAGCGGATCTTTATGCAAAATAAACATTTTCAACCTAAATGGTAAAAAACTGGAGTGAAATAGTAATTTATTTTCTTTCTTAATACATTTAATAGGTCGAAAATAATATAAAACTATTTATAAATTATTCCAATATTTTTATTGTTTTAAAGTACGTCTAATTCATTTTTCTCAAAAATGCATAAAATACCGCTGTCTAATAATAACTAGTAATACATTGCGGTGCATAACACAATTTTAAAAGCAACCGATTTCACCATATTTAAACGTTTAGACGCTTTATTGTTTTAAATAAATAATATTTTGACTCTATCTTCATTATACAGAATTTCTTTTTAATTCTTGTAATGCTATTAACATTTGTAAATCATTATATAAATGTTCTAAACTCTTGCAAACTTTAGTGTTTGTAGTTATGCTCCATAGTGTATAATAAAAACTGAAGACGTAGGCTCAAATTTCAAATGCTGTTTAAGTACATTGAAAAACAAAATCGGCACTTAAAAGTATAATCGAGTTTTAACACAATATGCTTGAACTGTTTTTAAGTACTTCGAAAAATACAGTGAGCACTTACAAGTATAATTGAATTCTAATGGAGTATGTTACGGAGTCCTGTAGACTCTATTTTGCGAAAAATCAATTCTCACAAGAAAGCAGCGGACGTCTTTTTAAATATAAAATCTAAATTGCCATTGTTATGATTTTATAAAATATGGAAGACATAATTTCTGAAAACAGATCAGAAACACTGTGTAGAAATAAAAGTATGTCTACTGAACTAAAAATGTAATGAGACCCCAGATGAAAGGAAAAAATTATTTACATCCATAAATGTTTTAAAATACTTGATTGTGATTTATAAAATCCGCAGTTTAATCGTGAGAATATTCGAACCATTTTAATTAATTCGTAATTCTTCTGCATGCTTTAACTATTCGTTCGCACATCATGCATACACATACATATACAGGAAAAGCGAATGTGTGCAGGTAGCACTGAACGCACACTGTTGTCGTGATCCAAGAATTTCTGCAGAAGATTCAGTGCTTACCGAATTCGACAAATTTACAAACACACTGTCGACTATAATGGAGTGAATAATTCGTTTTTATGAGTGTTAATCAAACCCAATGAAACAAATCATTCGTTTTTTATGAATCCTAATCGAACCTAATGAAACGGGTAGTAGTTGTTGAATTATTACAATTGACATTAACGAGAGCCACTGCGGGTCTTTATGCATTGTTACGCATAATATATGAATAGCATAATAGACAATCGAAATTTGGTAAAGTTTTACTTTGCCATTCTTTCTTCACCGAATCCATTATTGAAAAAATTAAATGTTACTGCAATTTTTGGTTCCCCGAAGCATGCGGAAACGTGAATTTGCATAAAGTTCCACATTTATGCATGAGTACTAACTGTGTTAATCAATTAAACCTCGGACAGCGAACGATGATGCAGGTCAATTCTGACCCAGAAAAATATTACTTTCATATACAGGTAACATGCAAATTAAACACCCAACATGTTCGATAAACGCATGACTGAACAGAGAAAGAGAGAGATGTGTGAAATGCGAAAAATACTTCTTCACACATGTTACTGACAGTTTTATATGTATTTATAATAAACCCAGAATTATGCACTATATTTTTACTTAAAATCACGATAATCTTCGATTAATTTACTATTTACTAGTTTTAATAAGTAATGATCAAATTCATTTTAGCAAATACTCAAAATTATATCCATTAAGTTCGACACATTATGATGAACATTATTTACCACAAATTTTTTATATAATACTTAATTGTTTATGTAGTAGTTATTTATTAACTATATCCACGTTTATTTTTATGCTCAAGGTCATATGAAGGTCATGACATTACAGGTCATTAGATACATAATGATATGAACTTTTACGTGACGGTGATAAAAATGCACAGTCTCGTTTAAACAAACATAGATGACTTTCAGATTTCGAAAAACATGATCATGAAAAAAATGTTTGCTTCGCAATACCTGTTCCTTCAAAATTGATGTTTTTCTCCAACATTCTGTATACTACATGAGAGGTTTTGTCATAAATCTTTGAGATTCTTTGATCATTGCTACAATGCAAATATATGCTGATAACATTAAAAAATAATGAGGAACAAAATGTTTCGTTACAAATATCGTTCACGTCTCCTTCACATATCTATCTAGACATTACTGCATTATTATTATATGCGAAAAAAGTTAAATTGACTTCATTTTATTAGGCTTGCTGGGTTGCATACCCCCTTACGTCAATGGATTGATCTAACTTTGTCTCGCGAAATGCAGTGAGGTCGCAATATTTTTCTAACAGTCTGTGTTCTGCACGGAGCCATATCGTGTAGAGACATTTTTTTATGACTGCGTCTACCGTACCGACCGCGCCGTGAGTACAATCGAAGCCGAACGTAGAAAAGGACAGCATGTAAATACGGATCGCGCGGCCGAAGCGTGTCGGTGCGAACCACTACTAATCGAATTACAAAACTTCTTTATTATTCATTATTTTTTTATGGGACTTTCATCAACTCATTTCTGGCATTCTTCTGATTAAAGTGACGCAAAACACGATATAATTTCGACTGTATTTAGTGGTTTAATCGACGATGAAAGTTTCGGGCGCAAGGAAGGACAGCGAACACGCGGGCCTTTGAACTGGAATTACCCTGGGATCATCGACAACTCATTTCACCGACACTGTTTTCATCGACACGATTTGACCGACATTAACTTTCGTCGACACTATGTTTTCATCGACACGGTCAAATCGTCGACAAATGTCTTCATCGACGTGATATGACCGACACTATGTTTTCATCGACAAATTATTACACATTATTACACATTACTACATTACATCGAAATATTATAATTTTTGTTCATTTGTGTGTACCTATTAATAAAGTTTAATAATAACAAGCGAGCAATAAAAACTTTGATCTAAATAACAATGCTTTGTAATTCTCTTTATTATTTATTATACAAGTAACTAAATGCGTCGAGAACATAACAATGATAATAACGATTAATCAACATTAGCAAATACGAATTTGGTGTCAGTGGAAATGAATGAAGCAAACCTGTCGTTAAACACGGACTGTCGATGAAGACATATGGCGATCATTTGACCGTGTCGATGAAAACATAGTGTCTGTCAAATCATATCGATGAAGCATTTGTCGACGATTTGACCATGTCGATGAAAACATAGTGTCGACGAAAGTTAATGTCGGTCAAATCGTGTCGATGAAAACAGTGTCGGTGAAATGAGTTGTCGACGAACCCAGGGTATCGCTTTTAACTGTACCGGTGACGGCGATTGTCCGCGTCTCTTTCTTTCCCATACCCTGTCCTTCCTTGCGTCCGAAACATTCATCGTCGATTAAACTACTAAATACAGTCGAAATTATATCGTGTTTGGCGTGATTTTAATCAGAAAAATTCCAGAAATAAGTTGGTTAAAGTCCCATAAAAAATAATGAAAAATAAAGAAGTTTTGTAATTCGATTAGTAGTGGTTCACACCGATATACCCGAGCCGAGATCAATCATCGCTGCCCTGCGGCGTTGGCCGGCAGTGCAGTACAGTGGAGCGGGTAGGCACTGGATAAATTCTGAGAAGAAGGTCGCAGAAAAATATCGCGTGTTTACTGTATAAGGTATTAGAAATCATAATCGCAATACTGTAACCACACGGCCGGGATACAAATATAAGATAAGCCGAAGAAACGAGTGTTCGGTAACTCGACATTCACTGGCCGAGGTTTAATCGTGACGTGTCTATTTCAAGAGTATCAACGGACTTGATTCGTCGGAAAGATAAATCGAAAATAATAAATCTCAGTTGTCCATTAGGCAACGGTGCAGCCGTTGTTTGGATGACGCGTCTTGCCGCTCTTCGACATACTGAACCTAGGACAACACTGATCCTGCTGCATCAACGTTTGCGAATTATGGACAGCGAAACTTTCTTTGCTCTTCTTGCAAGTCACGTTTTTCTCTCGTTTCGAAACCGCAGCCTGAACTCTTTCCTCGCGAATCTCGTCCGAGGACGAGCTCGAACTCGCGGGCACGTTCACTTCCGGTTTCGTGTGCACCAGAACTGCTTGGTTCTCGGCACGAGGCGACAAACTGTCCCTGTGGTGTCGAAAATGTTCCTCCGTGTCGCTCAGAAGAGAGTTTAGCATGTCCATGTTCCTGGTGATCACGGCACCCATCGAATTCGACCTGCACTCTATAGACACAAAAAAAATATACATTTGTTTGACTTGATTTATCAATTAAGACCCCTCTACGTACGTCCCCGATTCATATAAATCCTGATATTATTGTGCGTAAAACAAACTTTCGGACCATTTTATTTTATGCAAAAAGATAACCTTCAAAGATCCAAATGAATCTTGAATTTTTTAAAAATAATGTTCGATCTCATAGGGGAAAGTAGCCTAATTTAACATTAAACCTACCACGAGGGGTCAAATGACCCATTTTAGATTTTTTATTTGACAATTATTGGAATTGTAAAAGTATTTTCATGGGAATTTATTGAATATATTTTTTGACTCCAGTATATATATATATATATATATATACAGTAAAAATCGCACAAAATATAAATAAATTTACACATCAGTCACTTTTGATGGTCGGTAGGTTTAGTGTTAAACCAGTGTCTAGGTTGAACCTAATTTATAAATGATAGTTAATTAGCACCACTACTGTAAGTATTTTTTTTATATATGTATAATATGTTATAATTTTTAATGAATTAATGCTATTATTAACTCTTGAAATAGTTTTCTCTCTCAAAATACATGGTGACCAACCAAAGTGTACGTCCAAATTAGGCCACTCTCCCCTATCACCCTTATAGAATTTTTATAGAATGAAATGTTATCCCTAGAACATATATAATCAAACTATCTGCAGAAACAAGTTACTTTTGAACGTTTAATCAAAATGGTTTCAACACAGAATGTTTAAACTATGAATTCCCTACGTAAATATTGCAAATAAATAAATAGTATTGATCTAATGAACTCTTTTAATATTTAATAACCTTAGATGTACAAACCAGCAACATTTGCAGAAACAGATTACATATTTCGAGTCTATTGAACATACAATATTTTAAAATGGAAATTCATGGTACTGACTTTTTGCTAAAGGCGTATTTTATACTCTTAATTCAGAGGATACAGGGATCAAGTCTCATTTTTTAAACAAGATACTTTTTGTCACTCATTTGATGACGCGTTTGAATAATGTGACTACAAAATATACACTTGATTGTTAATGGCTTTAAAATATTACAGTTGCAAGTTTAGCAAAACACTAGTATATTTATAATATTTATATGACCTTCGCATTTCAATAATTTTATTGACATAAAAATGCTTGTCAGTGTCAACAAATTTACCCCGTAATTTTCATTTAAATATATTTGTGTATCCTTAATAGTTTCGAAATAATCAGCTGTTATACAGGGTGTTCGCGTCATTAGTAGCCAGCGTTTTTTTCGAAAACTATTGTGACTCGAGAAAAGGCAATGTTATGGTGTCTGTAATTCTTTTGTGACTTTGTATGACTTTCAAGGTCAGTGTGTCGTATAAATTCGTTTTATCCATTTAAAAAATTGAAGATCATCTTCATTTCTAACAAAATAATGCAGTTCAATAAAAATTACGGACACCATTACATTGCTTGCAAAAAACAGTAGAACATTTTCCTCGTTCATTTTTTGTGAATCACAATATTTTTCGAAGAAAAACACTGGCTAGTGATGACGCGAACACCCTGTATACTAACTATACACTTACCTAAACGCAGTTGCAAATTAAGAACTCGATATGAGTAAAAGAAATGAAAAACACACTTGATAAATCAAGATAGACCTTCCTGTGGGGGAATTCAGATAAAATTCCTGCAAAAATGGGAAACATTCAGAAGATTCGTAATTTATTTTATGTTGCATCTATTTCATAGCGATGATGTTACAGTATTGTATGTTCGACGTTATAATAATTCGGGGAACTAGAAAGAGTGACAACGAATGAGTGAAATTGATGAAGTTATTGTCAATTCATTATAAACTGTCATCAAATAAACAAGAGCTTGTAAAAATGGAAAAATGAGAGATTAAGTTTAATTCGAACATGAATATTTCTGAAATTTGAAGAAGTCACTTCGGTCTTAATCCACGTTTAATGATGACGTCCGTTGTACGTATAGCGGCGCGTAATAACTGAAAGGTTAAACTGCATGATTTATTTAATAGTAATCATTACTTGATAAATAACTGTCTCACCTCTCGTATCAGGATTCTTTGTCGGTGAGTTGGCAACCGATCTCCGCGCGACATCTTGAAATGTTATTGGAGAATAGATTCTCCTTTCTTCAGGAAGGTACGACGCATCCGTAGCTATCGGCGATGCCATCTTGGAGCCTCGTCTGGATGAAGTCTCTAAACTATTTTGAGTACTAAACGTAGTCATGGCAGTGAAGCCAGATGATGTTCCTGCCGATAGTCTCTTTTCAATGGTTCTTGTATGCCATTGTGGCGGTTCTTGAATTGTGATACCTTTCGTCGTCGACGACCTGTGCTCCCTCTTTTCCAGCCAGTAAGTTTTCATCGTACCTGAAATGTCAAATAGCCTTAATTGTTTATTATTTCACAAATCCTACGAATACTCGCTCACAAATCCTGCATACATTCAACAAGAAAAAAGGTCTAGCTCGGGGGCAATTCAACAATTTCCTAGTGATTTCTTCCTAAAACCTATCATTTAACCCTTAGCACTCGAATGGTGACTCTGAGGGGCCACTAAAAATTGCTGTACCATTATACAAAATATTGTTTACATTATTAAGTATATCCAAAAATCATGGGGAATGAAAATACTCTAGGTCGAAAGAAATGTTTCATTTTGGAGTTAGAGTAGCTCCGAATTTTCAATTGGTTACTGAGGGTTGACAAAAAATAATTTATTTTTCAGGGGTGGTTTTCGCAAATAATCCTTTGAGTGACATACATCACGAAAATTAAACGAGACCATCACTAATATGCAAAGGAAAAGGTTGTTCAAAATTTTGAAATTCATAATATACCTACAACTCATCGAGATCGGAGGGTAGGTAAATATTTTGCAGTTTCACCATAACTTTTTTAAAGTACTTAACAATGTTCCATCCATTCGATCATCTTGAAACTTTTATGCACAATAGTTACGTGATAGAATATTATTCCTGAATTGTTCGAAGGTAAGAGGGTTGCTTGCGGTAACCACCCTTAAAAAATAAATGATTGAATACTCTGTAGACTGTATTGAAAATAAAGAATGTATTCCTAACAAATTGTCTTCTACTGTCACGTTTTTTTATTTCAATTCAGCTACTTATTTACACCAATTGAATTTTCGATTTTATCTTCACGAATTCCAACGATTCAGATAGTTTCAATTTTTCCTAGTTGTTTATCTTCGAATTAACAATAAACCAATTAATTAGAGTCCTGTGTATCATCGTGTATCACTCTTACCTTTGCCTTTCACCTCTATTTCTCCCCGTTCCTTAACTTTGTAAGATGGCGACAGCAGTTCTCGCGTCGAATGCGATATATGTATTTGCATCGCTTGACTTGTTGCTTCCATTCGAGACGCCGTGTTCACTGAATCACCAAACAAGCAGTACCGAGGCATTTTCAAGCCGACAATTCCGGCCACAACAGCACCGCTATGAATTCCAACTCTTATTTGAAGATGAAGACCTGAATAAAACAGATTTTAATTTGCTGAATTGTTATGAATGTTTATAATTGGTTTTTTCGGTGAAAAAAATATTTTTGCTTTACTAGTTTGCTTTTCTCAGTTTTTTTTTTGTTTATTAAGTTAATACAACAATTTTTTATTTTTTATTTTCCAGTGACTTTTACGGTGCAAGCTACCAAGGTTTTGCTGGACCTCGAGTTACATAATGTTATACAACTCCACCATTTTGTAATGTTGTATACTATGAAAAGTATGAAAATATAGCTAAAATACTGCTTAATGTTTCTTAAAACAAAATTTTTTTACAATATCTTTAGATACGAGAAAAGTTAGATTGACTTCATTTTATTAAGCTCACAGGGTTGCGTACCCCCTTGAGGGGTTAGGACACAGTAATATTTTGAAAAAATCGAAAACATTTTAGATAGAAAAATGACATTCGTAAATTTTAAACGCGTTTTTCAAAACGGTGTACAAGATATATATCTCGAGTTCTACCTTGACGATTACAATAAAATATTACAGTTATCTTCATTATAATATCTATTAGGTATTGGCGATCGATTTTTTTTATTTTCCCATTATTTTGTTAAATATAGATAAAAAATTAATAAATTTTCTACCGAAATTCAGTCATTAAATTTAAAGTATCTGCCATTTTGTTAATTTTCATAAAAATTGAAATGTGGGATCGTCAATGCCTAGAGAATATATCACAAGTTTATGACATTTTTGGGATTTTTGATATAGTTCATTCGATTTGTAGGAATCCTGTACACCTGGAAGAAAAGATATTCCGAGCAAAGACGACGAAAGGCATAAGAACAAATTATTTTTTAAATATTACAAGCATTGTTTTATAGTTCATAATATGGTAAACTGAAATAGAAAATCTTATATTAATAGATCGTTCACTTTTATCTGTACTGTCGTTAAAAAATCTTATATTTTCCCCACTTGTTACTGTGTCCTAACCCCTTAAGTGTTAAGCAGTGTCTTAAGTAGACTTATTTTTCTTTATTGTTACTGTGTTTTTTAGTTTTTCCATTTATTACTGTGTCCTAACCCCTTAAGTGTTAAGCAGTGTCTTAAGTAGACTAATTTTTTTTTTATGTGGAATCACCCTCATAATAATAGCGCTAATTGAGCACAAGGAATGAATTATTATTCAACGAAAAATTTCTGCAATTTCGGACACGATGCGATCTTGTAGTCGTACCTGTGGATCGATCCTTCAAGTCGGTTATTGCTTCAACCATGTCCAAAGCCATGTCACAAACACGATGTGCATGATCGGTTTCCTTCACAGGTGCTCCAGACACAACCATATAGGCGTCGCCGATCGTTTCAACCTGAAGGGAAAACTGCTTTTAAACTCACACTGGAACTATTCAGAGAGCGTTTAGTATATAACTTTAAAAAATCATTCAAATGTACCTTATAAAATTGGAGGACACAGCCTCAGTTAAAAGAATGTTTAATTTACTTAACATTGAGAAACGTAAAATTATGTTGTAAGTTAAAGATTTAAAAAATGTTGATCTTTGATATATTAATGAAAGAAATTTAAGTAAAGATATTATAAAACCTATCACTTACTATTACGTCTTGGTAAATCGTACGTATTACAAGTCATCTCGGATTTGTAAACGATAATGCAATTATGAGAGAACTCTAAAATAAACTTCTACTATATTGCATAAAGGAAAACAAGTTTATGGTATGAAGACAAATAAATGCTAACTCTAACTACCTAAGAATACCTTATACACCCGGTTCCGTTCTGTCAATGTGTCAAAAAGAGAATACATTGCATTCAGCATAGACACGACCTCCATCGGTGTGATTCTACTGCAGATTTCGGTAAAAGTAACGACATCCGAAAATAAAATCGATACACTGTCGAACATCTAAAACAATCGAGAAGAGGAAATAACAAGTTTAATCATGTAGTAAGCAACTCTGTGCTTACAAAAAGAAAGTAGAAGTAAAGTTGTACAGTTTCATTTAAGAAAATGAAGTAAATCACGCAAGTGAATGGCTTTCACTATAAACGACTATGCAAACATTTACACCGTTTAGATCAGAGAGTTCTAACATGTGACTCGCGAACAGTGTCGCCAGAATCGACCAAGACTGGTCCATTTTTCTTCTCTTCCTTTTCCCCTTCCACTATCTCATTTCAGCACCATGTGCATACTTCATCATGCCCCACTAAGACCGTAGATTGGTCACGTATTATGGTTATCAGAGAGAGGGTAAACTGTATTCCCCTCGATTTCCTCGATCTAGCGACACTGCTCGCGAGGTACACGCGTCTTCTATCTCGCTTAGGTACTTTCCCCCACTCTTGACGCTATTCCCCCACTCTTCAGCAACGGCCCGATCACGTGACAAGACGTACAATTGTCTCAACGTCACGTGATTAATCTGGTTGTGGCAGAGAGAGGGTAATCGTATTCCCCTCAATTCCCCTGATCTGGCGATACTAGCTATATGTAGTTGTGGGGAAAGATTTAAGTAATGGTGGGGACCTGTCCCGGTTCTCGGAGGGGAACAAGTTAGAACTCTCCGGTTCAATTAAATTAAATGGAATCTTCAATTTGAATTAAAATTCCAATATCTATTTTAATTTTTTTTTTTGTACTCCAGGTTGTCAAATAAATTGTTCAACACTTAATAAGCGTTAACAAAAAGGCCTGTTTCAAAACTTTGCATGAATACGAAGAACAACTTTCTTCTATCAATTAAAAATTTCAGTGACTTCCGATTAAAAGTGTCATATAAATTGTATTCACAAAATAATATATTTTTGTACTAACAAATAAAATAACGTACAAATTGCATAGCTCACCTCGCATGTATCTATCGGGCTCTCCCCGTTTCTCAAGCGATCCGCCACTTGTTTCGGTATCATCTGATAAAGTAACTCGTCGGTTCGTTTCATTTCTTCGTCCAACTTCCTCATAGACTCCTCAAGCTTTTTACTTTTTAATTGTTCCTGATCCAATGCCAGTTTCAGTTCCACAGACTGTTGTGTACCAGCAAGCATCAGATCTCTGTAACGATCAATAATTTTCTGTGTCGCAAAATTAAATATCTAAATACATAAATATCTATATTGACCTCTTACAGTATAATGCATTTTATTTACGCACTTTGGATTAATAAATGGATGAACAGTCAGCCAGAAAGAAGCATCACTTTTCAATTAATTGTTTAAGCTAACGGACTATTTTTTAAATCTGCTTAAAAAATACTATCTACCCTCCCTTTGAGCGCTACTTTTAAATAAATTATTACAGAATCCCTTACCTGCGCGTGCGTTAATCTATTGCATATTTAACAAGAAAAACGAGAGAATAATAATAATGGTAATAATACAACCTATTTGCCCTCCAGTCAAGTTACTATTTACTTGTAATTCTACCATTTTAGAGCAAAGATACTGCAGTTTATATTGCAACCAACATTGTTGTAACAACTAAAATGTACACTATACCTGCTAAAGTCGTGCATGGAAAGATCATTTATATACAAGCCAGTTGCAATTAGAGCGTTTAAGTCTGGCATTACAGGAGTACCAAGGTACATCATCATCTTCCAGTTGTCCATGTATATCATTTGGCCTAAAGGAGCATGCTCAAATATTTATTCATTCTTATTCTAACTGTGTGCTGTAACGCAATTCTTTTGTGTCGATATACTGAGGCTTCCATAATAATATTTATAATTTATTCCACTCGAATGGTGATATATTCTAATATATCCGACTGTATTGTAATATATTCAATTACATTCTACTATATTATAATATATTCCAGTATATACGACTGTATTGTAATATATTCCAGTATATTCTACTATATTATAGTATATTCCAGTATATTCTACTATATTGTAATAAATTCTATTATATTCTACTATATTACAATATATTCTAGTGCATTCTACTGTATCCTAGTATATTCTATTTTATCCTAGTATAGTCTAGTATATGTATTGCAATATATTCCAGTATATTTTACTATATTGTAATATATTCCAGAATACTATAATATAGTCTAGTATATTCTAGTATAATCTACAATATTGTAATATACATATTGTAATATATTCTATTGTATATTGAAATATATTCCAGTATACAATTCCCATATCATTATTTGTAACAGATTTTAAATTACTAAATTCTTCTGTATTTTACAAATTACTAAATATTCAAATGTTGCATGAGAAAACAGGTTCAATTTCATGCGAATAGTGTGAAAAAAAGAATACATGGAATAAAAAAGCTTCTAGATTGAAAGAAATGTCTTGATGGAAAATCGAATTTTTAAGAACAGAAAACCATAATCTTCCCTCAAGGGTTAAAGAACGCAAAGAGAAAAAATGTACCTTTCAATCTTAAAGTTCTGTCATCTACAGAATCGAGCTCGTCACTCAATAAAATATCATCCCTCTGTCGATCAGATGGCCGCTCTGTTAGAATAGGGTCTACCGTTACCAATTCGAAGATGTTGTTCGTTCTGTTCAAAATCTGTAATAGAAACGTTAGTTCGAATAATGATATTTGGGAATCGAAATTTTGTTTAATGCGCTTACCGAATGAAACTTAAATGCAATGAGTGGTCTGACAAGATCGAAGAATTTCGTGATCTTCTTACCAACAAGATCGGGCAATATTACCATCAGCGAATTCCCGATACTCCTTACAACCATGTCTGACCTGAAAACAGTAATCGATATCCACGTCGTGTAAACAAATTTATTAATCGCAAGACTAATAATGAGATTGCAGAAGTTGAAGGAAATACATATTTTAAGTAAATAGAATTTAATTAAGAAGTTACATATCATTTAATTAATTTCCCGAAGATGTTTATAAACAATGAATACATAAAGTTCCGTAGTCTAGTAATAAAGAATAAGAATATTCAGAAGTGTAGAAGACGAAAATAAGATTATTCAATATTTGAGAAATTTCGAACACTTAATAAGTAACTAGTAAATTTGTAATAACTGTAGTAAAATAGTATAATAAGAACTGTAACTTAACATAAAACAATATCAGTATTAATTTTTGGGACTAAAAACTTCCTCAAATAAGAATCAAAATTAATTATCAAATCAGTAGACTTAGCTGTCAGTTTCAGCTTATTCGTAAGATTTTTCTAATTCCTTTTTGCATTGATAAATTCTTAACCCATTTGCAACATTTAGCTTATTTACACGCGCAATGGGTAAATAACTTATGTATTACAAGATATATGTACTTTATTTTTCTTTTCGAATTGTTCTACTTGTTCATTCTTCCTTATAAATAGATATAATTAATAAAAAAAGGAATTTTAATATAATTTCGTGAGAACTATTCATTTTAAAACAAGATATATGTATGGTGCGAATGGGTTAAAAATAAAATTTTACGCAAACACTAACCCTCTCCGTGTTTTTTTTCAAATATATATTCGACATTACATGAATGCATTTTTTGAAGGCGAATATTGATTATGAAGGAAATTTGGACTTTCATTGTTCAGAAGGAAGTCTGCTCTGCAATTTATAATTGTTGAATCGGTGATCATTATAGTTAAAAAAAAAAATTCTGAGTGCCGTTACAAATCTAAATGAATGTTTTATGAAATTTTTTTTTATAGAACTATTGTGTGGCTAAATAACAATATTTTAAAAATATTGTTTTTCCTGATTGAAGCGCTATCATGTTAGACTACGTACAAATTTTCAGATTTTTAGCTCGTTCTAAAATATTTTTGTTCCGGAGAGGGTTAAGAGTCCGATAGCAATTTTCGTGTTTCACATACACGTGAATAGTGTGCACTTAATACGAGAATAATCAAATTCAACCTACCCAAAAACAATGCAAAATGGAAATATTTCGAACAAGACAGAAGCTCCAATTGGCAGATGCTTCTCTTCGCGAGTCATCGCCAGAGAAGCTTGCGTGAAAGCTCTGTTATCAAAGGTGAGTTGGAAAGTCACGTGCACAGTGTCGAAAAGGATCTCCTCCCGCACGAGCTCGATCTGTAATTCCTTGTGATAAAAATGACGAGCTACTTCTCTTATCTGTCCCATCGTGTAATAAACGAAGCCGCGTCGCTTGCTCCTGTAATGAAGAGTTAAGCCTGGAATAGAGGGAAACAGATTGGTTACGAGATTTATTTGGCAATTCCTATATTTAGTATACCCTGTTATTTAGAAATTATTTACTTGTCGATTGGCTAGACCGTTAATATTACAATTAGACTACGGAACTTCATTTGAATTTACATTTTTATTTTAAAACTGACGCAAAATTTCATTGTATTCGCTAACGTATTTAGCGAACAGAAATCAGAGTTGTGCTAATTCAAATATATTGTAATTGAATTACGCCATTGAATTACTTTGTATTTCAATTATATAGTAATTCAACTACGTCGTAACTGAATTACTTAATTCAAACCTTTCAATTAATTCAATTACTAATTATTTCAATCAGATGTGTAATTGAAATACAATATAAATTAAATACAATATAGTTGAAATACAGCTCTCCCAAATATAGCCCAGAACTTTGAAGAAATGCGGTATATTTTTATGTTTCTCTTTCATATATTTGTTTGCTGTCTATGCGGCGTATTTTCTATTCCTCATCCACGTAATTCGTTATTAATATAATATAATTACGAAGTATTTTATAATTGTACTCCAATTGCAATTACGAATTACATTGTAATTTAATTGAATGAAGATCTCAATTATAAATTAGAATATGACTAAATTACAATGTAATTCAATTACATTGTAATTATAATTCCTGGAGTAATTCAATTGTAATTCTGCACAACTCTGACAGAATCTAACGTGAAAGTATATTGACCCTTAAGTGAACTATTGACGCCGACGCAGCCCCTCTCAAATTTGGGCTAATAATTATTTAATTTGTAACTACAAATAATGCGACTATATGTGAATTTATATATGAAATACAATTTAATTCAATCATTGCATTTTTAAAGCATATTTTGATGATCCACTTAAGGGAGTAGACTCGTTTTTCCATGATTGCAAGGGTCCGGGATGTTCCTTCTCATTTCATAATAATGCAATGATGGGGTTTTTCAATAGTCAAAAAGTGCTAGATAATAGATCAATCTAGGCCGCGATCGCCCTCAAAAGTCCTATTTTTACGTTTACGAGGCGTAATTTGCATTATTCGGAAGCATACAGCTGCGTATGTAGCTATTTTCATAAAGTTGCGACAGCAAATAATGCAAATAACGCCTCGTAATCGTAAAAATATGACTTTTGAGGGCGATCGCGGCCTCGATTGATCTTTTATCTAGCGCTTATGACTACTGAAAAACCCCATTTGCATTATCGAAAAATGAGAAGGCGCATCCCGCACCCTTTCCTGGAAACGAGTCTACTCAAGTTACACGTCTTTCACTTTGTCTTTTATAATTCTTCTAACAACGGGAAGTTATCGAACACGTAAATTTAAAAAATTATAAAACTTCGCACACAAGCAGAGTAAGTTATGCTTAATACAACCCTATTTTTTCGTACTATTTCTAGCATTAAAGGAGTGAAAACAGTCCTTGAAAAAATTTCAATATTTTCTTTTTCGCGAAATATCTCAAGAACAGTAAATGATATTTAAAAAAAGTTGAAAATTTTTTAAAATGCATTTTAGAAAATGTTTTTACACAGTTTAATGGAGACGATAATACAATGCAACTTGGTTTTAATACCGTTTGTTGTTTTTTAGATATTTCACGAAAAAGAGAATATTTGTTCTAGGGCTGATTTCACCACTTTAATGGTTCAGAAAAACCACCGAAGATTAAACTGATGAAAACCGCAATTATTTTGGCACGTACCATACGTGACAACTTCAATATTTACCTTGGCGTGTTTCATTTTCGCAAATAAACGAAGGAGCTCTCATCCTCGGGTAGGAAAACTTGAGATATTCGTGCAAATTGTCCAACCCATTAAGGAAATCTCTTACGTGACGTCCGAGTACTGAAAGCACACGATCGTAACCGTACTGGCCAACGAATCCTACGAAGTGTACACCCAGTTGATCGAAAAATTCTTTCTCCGTTATGCCAAGTACCTGTGGTGTCAGTGAAGAATATACTCAATTGGACGGAAATAATACTAGCACTGGCAAGAACTGCTTAATCTATCGAACTAAGCAACTGCTACAAAAATTATTCATATTGTAGATAGCTAGATATATACCAACTATACAAATGTTAACTAAATCTATGAACAACCGAATATTGCAAGTTGTACTTTAAGTTATATTGTCATAATCATTAACATTTTGTTTCTATACAGTGAATGAACAATTATTTATTAACTGGAACTATAGAAACTTCGCACACATCTCTTCATCAGATATACATATATTTTAAATGAATCACTTAAAAGAAAAAATATTTTATTTTGAAACTAGGGTGACCAATGAATGAACACTTAAGCTGCATGTCTGTTGAAATTAATATTCGCAAAACGTTATTTCCTGAGTGCCACAGTTTTCTTTCGATGTAAGAAAATCTCTATTCCCCCTCCTTTGAAGTTGTCGGCTCGACACATAATCTATCCTTTTCAGTTATTTTGTAGTCAGCGGGACAACTTTATTGGACCCATAAGCTCACGGCCCACTCAAGAACAATGTCAAGGTACCCTCGACATATATCGAAAGAAAACTGTATTTCTGCAGGGTGTCTCAAAATTCCTTCAACATCCGGAAATGGGAGGTTCGTGAGATAATTTATAGGAACATTTTCCTTTGCAAAAATGGCGTTCGCGGCTTTGTCAAGGAGTTATTAACGAAAAACACGGACCAATCGGAGCGCGACCTAGACGCGTGTTGGCACAGTCGACCAATTGACAGTTGGCACGTCGGGCCGATTGTGCCAACACGCGTCTAGGTCGCGCTCTGATTGGCCCGTGTTTTTCGTTAATAACTCCATAACAAAGCAGCGGACGCCATTTCTGCAAAGGAAAATGTTGCTTCAAATGATCTCAGAAAACTCTCATTTCCGGATGTTGAAGGAATTTTGAGACACCCTGCATGCACACAGACTTATACATTGAAACTGCTGTTTGTTTATAATACAATTCGATAGGAGTCATACCTGAATTGCCTTCTTCGCTAATCTCGGTATTAGATTCTCAGGATAAACCTGATGAACACTAAAGCTTGGTTGATCGACGGCCGCCTGTCGTCGAATCTCTTCCCATCTATCTTCTCCGTACACTTGTCGAATATACTCGGACATGTTCTCTAATATTAGGCCGTACATCTTTGCTTATTTTCCCTCGCTCTCTGCTGAAAATTTTTTTTTTCATTTTAATACATCGGACACCAACCATTGTACAGGGTGTAATAGCGTGATTTTACACCCTCGGTTTGGTGGAAATCGATGTAAGAAAGCAATTTTGTTTATTGCATCTTATTATTGCATCTTATTGTGCTCATGCACACTGTGCAAAAGAAAGAAGCACCCTGTATAATTATAAGATATAATGACAAACAATACCTTCATGTAAATTTGTATTGCACGATGATTGATTCATTGCGTTTAAAGCATTGGAGATAATCCGCAATAACACATAATATAATTATCAGAACTATTCAATTAAACAGCGGAATGCTTTTTCAAAACTTACTGTTTTCTGATTTGATTTTTTACGCTTTTCTATTCAATATGGCCGAGTGCTTCTTTTTTTTGCACAGTAGTGTGGACACTACAAACATACATAATACATAATGTGGACATTACAATTCTATCCTGTTACAATTCTACAGAGTGTTCATTTGAAAACTTTCCAGCCGTATATCTTGAAAAATATGAAAGATATTAAAAAAGTGTAAAACACGTGTCCAAGGATTTCGAGGGAGAATGAGGGAAGCAGTATCAGTTTTTTATTTGGGTGGTGTTTTCACGGTCATTTGAAGGTCAACTTTATTTTTTCAAATGGAAACCTATATTTTTTATTATGGGATCTTATTGTTCGTAAAAAGACCAGCAATTTTCGTAGGATTCTGCGAGAAAGTTTGTCATTTCTTTATAACCATAAGAAATTTTCAAAATGTTCTCCGTTGTTATCTAAACAATAATACAGTCGATTCTCAAATTCTGAACGAACATTTTTGAAGGTATCTGTTGGAATAGCTCTACATTCCTGTACAATTCTGCAACGCAAATCGTTGACTTTGTGGGGCGCTTAAAGTCTATTGTTTTTAAAATACAACCAGAAAGGGTCAACGATTTGCGTCGTAGAATTGTACATGAATGTAGAGCTATTCCAACAGATGCCTTCAAAAATGTTCAAAAAAATAGCTCTACATTCTTGAACAATTCTGCGACGCAAATCGTTGATTTCTTTCAGTTGTACTAGCACGTACCATTTGAAAAAAAAATTGTCCACCATTGATCTCTTGTTCATGTTGTCTGTCTTTCAATATAAGATTGTACTATTTAGTCAAGTGTGAATCATCGTAATAAGAGATACTCTATCGTAGCACAATTAATTGTATAAAAAATTTTATTTATTAACGGTTTCTAGTATCGATTTGCGTCGCAGAACTGTACAGAAATGTAGAGCTATTCCAACAGATACCTTCAAAAATGTTCATTCAGAATTTGAGAATCGTCTGTATTATTGTTTAGAAAACAACGGAGAAGATTTTGAAAATTTATTATAGTTATAAAGAAATTACAAACTTTCTCGCAGTATAAATATGACTCGCTCTACTTCTCTTTAAATATCCCCGAAACTAGTGCGCAGATAAAAAAAAAGTATTCTACGAAAATTGCTGGTGTTTTTACGTAAAATAAGATCCTACAATAAAATGTATAGGATCCCATTTGGAAAAACAAAGTTGACCTTCAAATGACCTTGAAAACGCCACCCAAATATTTTTATTTGGATACTGCCTTTTTTAATATCTTTCATACTTTTTGAGATATTCGTCTGAAAAGTTTTCAAATGAACACCCTGTATATAACTAACCAACCCCTAAACAAATTGAAACAGCATTACAAAGCAATACTTGTTAATATGTATTTCTAACGGTGAAGATGACAGTGGACATTGTCGGAAACATGTTCTGAATGCTTGCGAGTGATTTAAACCCTCCCTTAACCTTTAGTTACTTGCATGGGGTCATGGTAATTTTGATGTCTTCATAAATGCGTAATTCCTGTCAAACTTCCTGTCAAAAAATGTTAATAGATTAACCTAAGTAACGTAACTAAATAATTAATTACAACTAAAATGACTGTTTTATTTGCATTGAATCATTATTGTATTGGGATCCTACAAGACTCCATGCGAGCAATTTCGCACAAATCGAGGTGCGAGCAACTAAAGGTTAAATCAGTGCCTAATTCACTAATTCTGCACATTATAAAGAAACAAACATATTTATTTTAGTATTAATATTTTCTTAATATTCTCATTATTCTCTGTACATTCAAAAAACATAATTTAAAAACTAGAAATATTCTCAAAATTTCTAAAAGAGTAAAAAAGTTTCTTACGGAATGTGTTCCTTTAATGTTGCTAAATAAATACAAACAATGCGATAATCTTTATGTTAATATTTTAGTACTGCCTAACATGAATTTGTATTATGTGCATGAATCGAAAACCAACTTTTGGGACAACCTAATATTTATTTAGCAATATTAAAGGAACACATTCCGAAAGAAACTTTTGGGGTAACCTAATAATTACATAAGCTACGTTCACAATTGAACCAACACGTATATAAGTGCACAGGGTGATCGGTAGCTATTAGTACAACCTAAAACGAGGTGATTCTACATGAAAAAATAAGTCGGTAATGGAGAATAAAATTTTACTCGTACGAAACTTTGTGTTTTCGAGAAAATTGAGTTCGAACTGGCGTGTCTGTGCATGACCCACCGGTTCTACTTCTCACAAATGCTAAACACGCGAACTTGACGGATTTTCGAAGTCGATTTTCTCGAAAACAAAACCTCGTATGAACGGACTTTATTTTCGACCAATTTTTTTATGTAGAATCAGCCCTTCTTGCCTGTGGCAACAATTACCGATCGCCTTGTATTTAGTACAACACAGTGGTGGGGTCTCGACGATTTTAATTAAACTTTCTCTGGCTCGTCTAATCTGAGTGTTTTTGATAATACTCTATATTTATATAGATAATTAACATTTAATTTTATGATATCCAGAAAATATCTTGATATACTTCATTCTCTAATCATATCTTAATTTTTCCAGGCTTTATCTGATTTCAGTATTCTCGGTACGCAACAATATTGATATCTGGCAGATCTATTTTTCTCACCTTTGCTTTCCGAATGATATCAGACCAGTAAAGTGCTTATATAATTCATTAGCATTCATAGAATGTTCATACTTCTGAAAATAATTGTTTCAAATGTTCTTACGCATTTTCAAGCATACTACCCTACAGACTTTCCATGTTCTGCACAAAATATATGTACATATAACTAGTTACACTATTGACAGCCGCGCCAATGAATAAATAGCAAGATTAGAAAGAAAGAGAAAAGAAAACATTTTTAAGGACTTAAAATTTAAAATTGAAAATAAAAAGAAGAAAAATAACACGTAACAATAAAAAAAAAATTATTAATCGTAAGATGCATTTGAACACGTAACCTCTACACGTCTACTCTTCGTGCTCGATTTGAAAGTAAAATACAATGGTTAAATTTTAAAGAATACAGCTGTATTGATCAATTATTTAGTCACCATTCTTTTCTACACTTAGATTTATTTCTACCTGTAGAAAAGTATGGTGACTACATCATTTTTTTTTACACTCCGCCGTGCAGTACATTTTGCGACATTTATGAAAATCGGGTACGAACTTATGCAATTATCTGATATATCAATGAATTTTCTGAATATCATAAAATTAAATGATAATTATCTTTATAAATAATGAGTATTGACAAAAACGCTCGGACATGGGTCTGCTTATTTTTGCTCTAGATTCGCCAGAAAAAGTTTAACTGAAATCGACGACCCCACCACTGCGATCTTTCCTTGTTAGATTATTTTTCGCGTGACGGCAGGTTCTATTTTTTTTCTTTTTTGTGTAAAAATAACGCTACAACGAGACGCAGCAATGGTAAACGATTTATTCCAGTTCGTGATGTCTCGTCGGCGATATTATAAAGATTCTTTACCATAACCGACGAAAATAACTCAAGATCATGGAGCCCCCGAGGAACAATCTTTGCGGAGCGTGACGTTAAGACCGCGGACGATTTCGACCACTTTCGGATGCTCCTCGCGTTTTTTATTATGATGAACACTGACCCCGAACCCTGAAAGGACGAGGTCTGGCCGACGGTTTTGCTTGAATTGAAATCAACCATCCACATAAGTAAGTGCACGGTTATTATTAGACCGTTCACAATTTCACTCACGCGTGCACCTTCGCCGATGGACACGCACGCCTAGATTCGCCGCCGAATAAGAAACGAGACTCGTCTTCGTGAATGATTCTTTCTTTATTATTACCCGATCGTCTCAGAAATTCACACTGTCCGCAATGCACAGTGTGTTCGATGCAATGCTAAAAAGTCCAATTTTCGAAGTATTAAATCTGAAGACATCTCTATGTCATAAAATATTCATCTGTAGAAATAAAAATGTAAATGTTCGTTTGTTCAAAATCATTAATCTCCGAAAGTTCTTCACCGATTGCTTTGAAATTTAGACACAACGTTGCATTCGAATACGCGCCTGATTTTATATATTTAATCTATATCTATCTATGTAAATAAAAATGTAAACGTTCGTTTGTTCAAAATCTTAAATCTCCGAAAGTTCTTCACCGATTGCTTTGAAATTTTTACACGGATTGCTTTTCACATGGACAATTATATATGTTGCGTGTTCTAGGGTCGGCAAACCAGACAATCTCTATATCTGCACAGACAATGGAACAACAAAAAATATTGTATGCCTACAAGCATTGTGAAATTAAACATATTAGAAACGTGCGCTTTCTCTTTTCTTTCTTTTCCATTTAACCAGTCCGAGCCACAGCAACGCGTGGCCGGGTAGAGCTAGTAACATAATATAGTTTTTAATATTACCGATCATTTTTCGAAATACAGCAGGTCCTCGATTAACCGGCTTGATCGGGAGACAAACAGCCCGGACAAATTAAGGCGGCAGACTCGTTTCCAGTATCGCAAGGGTACGGGATTCGCGGTCTCATTTCTCGATAATTTAAAAACGGGGTTTTTCAGTAGTCAAAAACACTAGTTAAAAGATCAATTTAAGGCGCTATCGCCCTCAAAAGTCCCACTTTTTTGTTTACGAGGCGTAATTTGCATTATTCCGCAGCATGTAGCTATGAAAATAGCTGCATGCGCAGTTGTATGCTTCCGAATAATGCAAATTACGCCTCGTAAATGAAAAAATAGGACTTTTGAGGGCGATAGCGTCTTAGATCGATCTTTTATCTAGTGTTTTTAACTGCTAAAAAATTCCATTTTTGTATTATCGAGAAATGAGAATGCGAATCTCGCACCCTTGCAATCCTGGGAAAAGGAACCTACTCCCATAAGATCCGATGGATAATCGAGAAATGTACATTATATTCCAATTAAATTTGTTATTATTGAAAATTTATTTCCCTTCATAATATAACCATATTCAAACGCATATTTGTTTATAATCGGGATGCGGTTAATCGAGGCCCTACTGTATATGAATCTATTGTTAAATTTAGAATAAAATAGAAAATACTTATACATCTTTTCAGTGCGCCATTTGCCGAATGCTCGTTTGATTAATGTAATCCTTGTAAGTTATATTTAATATACTAAGACCTTCGAAATTGCAAAAAAGTTTTTTGATATATTAACCATCTTTTTCAATTTCTCATGTTGTATGTTTACCATTTTTAACTTTTACAAAAAGTACCAAAAGTAAATACACGAGCATATCAGATTCCGAATCAGAATAAAAAATAACAATTAAATGTTACTTTTATTATTTATATTTACAGCAAGAATTGATTTCGATTAAAAACTAGCTTGTAATGCAAGAAAATTTTGTATTTTCGTTTTCCTATATGATCATTTTGATTTTTCTCCCGTTCCCAATAAATTGAAAATAGGAACGTGCCAATATTTCTTGGAGCCACCGTTGCAATATTGCAATCCACCGTGAGCGGTAGTCTGCAGTTTGAAAAACCGTAGGCCGAAGATCTCACAGATCCAGCCCGAAGACTCGCAACAGTGCTCGTTAGAGCAAAATCATTAATAGGGAGGGTGTTTATTTCAGGATATTTTTCTAGTGACTCCACGGTCATCCGCCTAGTCGATCTTATAAATAGAAGTCGCAGATGCGGCCGCGAGATATGTGTGCACACGAATGCACCGATCGTTCGAAATTTTCCGGGAAAAGAGAGTCGCCGAATGGAGGAGTATCGATGATAGCAATTAAAGAATTCGCGTGACTCCGCAATAATGCTCTAATACCGCACACTGGCAACGAAACGCAAATGTCAACCATTCTTTTTTTGCATTTCCGTGTTTGGTAAAATTGCTCAGAATATAAATGTAACATTGAATACAACTTAATTGAATCACTGCAGTTTTAATCACTTAAAGGTTAAGTTACAAGTTTTTCACGCTGCCTTTATAATTCTCCTAACAAGGAAAGTTATCGAACCCGTAAATTCATGGAATTATGAAACTTTGTATAGAAGCAGAGTACCACTTCTCGCAGTAAAGGGGTGAAATCAGCCCTTGAAAAAATTTTTCCTTTACGTGAAATATCTCAAGAACAGCAAATGATATTTTTAAAAAGTTGAAGCGAATGTTACATGATATTATTGTATCTACCACACTGTCTAAAAAAATTTTCTTTTAAATGCATTTTCATAAAATTCGCAGAAACAAAATACATTGAGTTTAGACCCATATCTTGTAAATAAATACAAGTATAGAGAATGTATGAAATAATAAACAGAAAATAATTATGTATGTGCCCAGTAGTATAAATGACAAAAATACTAGTAGAAAAACTAGTAAAGTACCAGTTTAAATACCTAACGTTGTTCGGGATACTAAAATAAGTGAAGGATTCCGAGAAATTGGTTAAATTAATTTAATTGTATTAATAATCTGTATTTTGCATCGTGATCCGAATAGTTATTACTTCCAATGTAATTGTTATCGATTAACTGATGATTCAGTAAATATATAAACATACATTTCACATATATGTGTGTCCTAGATTTATATATTATTAATGTATTGCTATCTTGTTATTAATCAATGACAGTATTATGCATAAAAAAAATGTTGTACAAATTAATACATTAATAACGAAGAGGAAACACAAACGTTCTCTTAACATTAATATTAAAAACATTTTGTTAACTTTAGAAAAATTCTTACAACAATACTTTCTTATAATGAATCGAGTTATTCGTCCCCAAATGATACATAAAAGCCTAGATTTTGTTGATCTTAAAAATGATGTTATGTTAAAAATGTTGTTACGTCTCAGATTGAACTTTTAATAACAAATCGAGGATTCTACTGTAAGTCTTTTATTTGTGTTCCGCCATAAAATTTTGCTTTCATTATATTTACGTTTTCACATCTCATACAGTAACAATAAAGCATGTCTTGAATACTTATTATTTCAAGTATACATTGTGGATGGTGCCGGCATACATGTTTTCAGCATACAGTTATTGAAGCATAGTCATCGAGTTCCCATTCTTAAATTGCAAATGTCTCTACGAATTGAAATTATTATTGATAAATGTATGTAAACGAGAAACAGGCAAAATCGAGCTTCTTTATCACTAAATCCCATACGTTACACCAAATAATAAGTTAAACTATTTATTAATCATTTTTAATATTTCTACCTAATTTGTGCATTCAACTTACTATAGTACAAATTTTTGTTACAGAAATTTAAAAAGAAAAACCAAACTTATTTAATTTGTTTAATTAACTTATTATAGCTACGATAAAATTTTTTAAATATGGACATGTTTGCAAATCGAATGGCTTTTATTCGAAAATATATATTGTGTTTACCAATCAACTTCAGATACATTTTATACAAAATAAGAGTTAATAAAATTAAAGTTTAATGAGTAAAACATTAAAACCTGAAGAAGATTACAATGAAATATTAAATAAATCAGTTATGTACAGATGTACGAAAATGTTGAAACAAATTTTTTTTAATTGATCGATACTACAGATTACAACTTTTATTACACTTTTATTATCAGTCTTTAAACGCTACCAGTATAGTAGACTTAATACGTCCACATTTCATGCATCCAATGAATAAATGTTATACGTGTTTTAGAAAATAGTTAATGACTTAAAACGAGCTAAAAGAATGAATTAGATAAAAAAATTTAAACCGCCGTCACTCAAAGTTAATTAGTAGCGTGTATCACTGTAGCGATTTGATCAATATACAATACTACCAATATATCTTTCACAAAATTGACGATCCATATGTCACGCACAGACACTTTTTTTACATGTCTCAACAAATCATAAATTTTGTAGTATTAACCCTTGATATCTTGCATGATTTCACACTTGTTTTTTACTACTAGTTAATTCATTTTTATTAGACAATATAAGGATAAACAAGTTTTTGCTATAACTGATGCATAAATATATGTGCCAGCACTTCAAATAAAATTGTTTAAACCTTTAACAGATTAGCTTATTGTCACATTTGTTGGTGTAACAAAGTATACAATTATAACCCTGCACGTATGAACGGCCTTGTTATAGAAACATTTTAATAACAGTGACACTTGAAAGTATTCTCAGAGTATGAAAGTTTGAGGTAAATAGTGCAACAATCGCATTGAGAGCCGTGGAACCCTATCTTATTGTTAGAGGACGAGTCTCACAAGAACAGTGGTATGTATCGCTATTCTTTAGAGTATTTCAACAGAAACGATAGAATTTTCAACTACAAATACACTGTCTAGAATGCCAGAAAATTAACTTCTCAACAATATTAACACTCTCCGACTGTAAACTCTCTAGGTATTTATCAGTTTCTAAGTATTTATCACTCAAAATAGATTTAATTCACTCGCCGATCAGGCGATCGAGATTCTACTGTGCGTATAGTGTCCAAAAAATAAAATTTGTGATGGTACAAAGTTTAACATTAAATAGTAAACCAAATCAAGTTTATGTCTGAACTCCATTAAATTTAACACTGAACCTAACAAATAGTGAATTTCAAATTTTTTACTATCAAATTCTTATTATTATAAAGATGCTTTTATGAGAGATGATTTCTACATTCAGGAGCATACCTTAATAAAAATGGGATCTATACAAATTCAATTTTATTGCTTTTTTATGGCAACATATACCAATTACTTTTCAGGCTCGGCAAATTTGGTCTAAAAATGTCGATTTTCTTTCAAAGACAATTACAGTAGGCTCAAAAAGCTGTTGAAAAAACCTGTATATGTATTTTATGTGACAGTAACTGAAAAAAAGTAAACGAACGAAACATGGAAGACGCACTGCCACTGAAGATGCGTATACAGTGAATACAAAAGTTGTTTAAACAAATTTTCTATTCTCGAGAAGTCGTCGATATTTAAGTTGTGATAATTTCATGAAAAAAATTAGCACAATGATACATCTGGTGTCATTTTAAAGCTTGAGACTTCTACTTTTACTAATAATAATTTATTTTTTCCTAAGACAATTTTTCATGGCGTGACAGGTGGAAAACTAAAGATATTAAAAATTTTCATGCGTAAATGAAACTACTGTAGATTTGAAGATTGAAGTTTCGTTTTACGATACGAAAAAGTTGACGTATGATTTTTTTTATCGTTTCATTGAAATTCGAATGAAAAGCGTACAGTTAATTTTACAGTAACATAGGATACACTAGGATACCACAGAATAGTGAAAAAGAATCGTACGTTAATTTTTAAAGAGCCACCGTAAACGGAAGACATAAGTATTCAAGCCTATGGAAGATTCATTCACGAAAAAAAATTTTTAATGTTCGTATAAAGATTTCAATTATAGCATTTAAAGTTTTCGAGCTTTAAAATGAGTCCAGATATATTGTTGTACTTTTTTACGAAATTACAACAAGTTATCGACAATTTTCACGAGAATCAGAAATTCAGTGTACAAATAGTTTTTGGATCCACTGAATGCAAGCTTTTTAAACAATTTTCGCATCGCTTTACACGAGAGTCTACTGTACCACCTGACCGGAAGTCCTCGAATTCGATGATTGATTAGGAAATGCTTGGTATAAGAAATACTATTAAGTTGGTGCAAATATAATTGTGGTTTTTGTTCTTGAATTTTAAAGCCATATGTTATTTGCCAAGTTCAGATAAACGACGAATAATCAACTTTTAGTTCTTTTGCAACCTTGCGAGATGTTCTTCGAGGATCTATTTCGACAACGGTTCATCATCATCAATTACAGAGGAATGTCCACGAGCCTGTTCATCTTCAAGATGTCTTTGTTCACAAAATTTTTGATTCCAGTGATGTATGCTTGTCCCTGACGAAGCGCATTGTTAATATTGCAAGCAGTTTCCACCGCTTTGCGTCCTAATCTGAACTCGTATAATAAGATTGCACGCATCTGCTTTTCTCGATTTTAACTTTGACAACCTGACCAAACAGATTGTTAACTCCTTCCCCTACAATACCGTGTCTGACTCGTGATGAAAATTCTGAACAGAGTCTAATAAATAATATATATGTATGCTACTAATTCCCTTTAAACCGAAATAAAATTCTACTTTGGTTTTGTTAATATACAACTATTGCAGAATATACAGTGTAAAAAGTATTCGCACGTCCTTTAAAACAGAATAACTTTTTTATAATTGCACCAAACGATTTTAGAAAACCTGTATATGTATTTTTATGTGGCGGTAACTTTAAAAAAGTAAACGTACAAACAATGCAGACACACTGCCACTGAAGATGCGTATACAGTGAATACAAAAGTTGTTTAAACAAATTTTCTATTCTCGAGAAGTCGTCGATATTTAAGTTGTGATAATTTAATTTTAAACAAAATAGCACAATGATACTTCTGGTATCATTTTAAAGCTAGAGACTTCTACTTTTACTAATCATCATTAATTTTTGCCTAAGACAATTTTCATAGCGTGACAGGTGGAAAACTAAAGATATTAAAAATTTTGATGCGTAAATGAATCTACTGTAGATTTGAAGTCACAGCTTTCTGAGCTTACTGTAATTGTCTTTGAAAGAAAATCGACATTTTTAGACTAAATTTACCGGGCCTGAAAAGTAATTGGTATATGTTGCCTTAGAAAAGTAATAAAATTTAATTTGAACTGATTTTTTATAATCAATTAGAAGCATCGGTTCATGAAATGATATGCAAAAGAGATTATCGAAAAATTATAATTTTCAAGGTTACATGCAAAAATAAAAAAGGCATTTTTTAAAACTTTTTTATTTGAGCTCTTAATGAAAATTTAAAATATATGTTTTGTAGCTCTATGTTAGTTATACACATACTGAAAATTTCGTCGAAATCGGTTGACGCAGGAAAAGACGACACGCATCGAAAGATGTACGATTCTGTGGATTTTAAGCAGAAACTGTTCAAAAGTCGTGTAAAACTACGATTTTTACAACTTTCAACTGCTTTTAGCTCGTCTGTATAATAATCGATTTCGATGAAATTTTCAGGATGTGTGTAACTCCTATAGATCTCCAAACATATATTTTAAATTTTCTTTAAGAGCCCAAATAAAAAAGTTTTAAAAAACGTCTTTCTTATTTTTCCATGTAACCTTGTAAATTATAATTTTTGAAAAATCTTTTATGCATATCATTTCGTAAACCAATGCTTCTAATTGATTATAAAAAGTCAGGTCGTTTGGTACAATTATAAAATAGTTATTCTATTTTAAAAGGTATACGAATACTTTGTACACCCACTGGATCTTGATTTTGTAGTTCTGTTTATCATCAACGACTGGTACGTTAATTAATCACGACATTTTTACCAAAAATCACATAGTGCTATGGTCAATGAGTCATTTTTCTACATATATAAAAGGAATACACGACAGCCGCGTTGGTTGACGTTGAAATAAACTTGATTTAAAAGTGTAATTCTACACCTAAATTAAAATTGAACATATGATATTAACACTAAACGTACCGAGCTATAAAAGTAACAGACACGTGGTTGCCTTATAAAAATGACAAGAATTAATTTATTTAGACTTTGTGCGTTCCTTATTATATAATATGTGATCCAATAAAGATATTTATTAAATCATTTCTTATGAAGGCATCTTTATAATTTCATTAATTACGAAATAAAAAGATCTAGAACCGGTCGTTTGACCGGTGGTCGTGGTACGTTTAGTGTACAATTAGCTTTGTACCTCAAAGTTTTATATAATAAACTGAAGCAAGCAGTTAATATTGCGGGCAGTTTCCGCTTTGCGTCCTAATGTGAACTCGTATAATAAGATCGCACGAATTTGCTTTTTCTCCATTTTCACTTTGACAACCTGACCAAACGGATTGTTAATATCGCGAGCAGTTTCCGTCGCTTTCCGTCCTAATCTGAACTCGTGTAATAAGATCGCACGAATTTTTCTGCACTTTGACAGACGAACGTAACCGAATGATCAACAGTTACGCCAAAGATAAAACATAAATCGAAGCTTCGCACTCTTTTCATTGATATAAATGTAACGAGCTGAAACGTCGCTTCGGAAAAATCGCTGAAGTTTCAGAAGACGACAAGCACAATTATTTCTACACCAACCAAACAGCATTGAACGAATACGAACGGTCGATATGATAAAGAAAAACGCAAGGATTTAGCAATATTTAATGACTACCGGTTAGTAGAACAACTCACAGAACAATTCGCCAAGAATACCACTTCACTTGCGTCACTGTGGAAGCAGCGGCCGGAAAGACGCACCCGGTGCGCTCCCGCGCACAAAAACGAATCCTCGGGTACACGAGGAAAATCTCGGGGAGGCCTCCAAGGCAGATAGACAAACAGACAGACACGAAAAGGAATCAGCGTTATAGTACTGAGTTACACATTTCGCAAAAGCGACGAATCACGTGTCCTGCGGGGCAGCGCAGTGTGTGGAATAGTCGGACAAGCAGGATCTCCCCCTTTTTCCGTCTTATCCTGCTCATCCCCCGTACCCTGCCGTGATCCATCCCTCCCTTCTGCCTTGCCGACTCTGTCAGACCCATTTACAGAGACGTCAGAACGTCAGAAGTCGCCGATGTCAGTGACTTTTCGATACACCGTCGCTGCTTCCGGGAAACTAAACGGTCATCCGAAAAAAAACACGTTTACACGTTTCTCTTTTACTGTTTGGAAATTTTGCATGCTGTTGTTTCTTTTTTTTCTTATTAAAAGTATCATCTATAGACTGCTTCATGCAAAATAAAAATTGTCTGCATCGATTGCAAGAAATTAAAACTAAATTGGATGTTACTTCTTCCCTTAAGGGAGCAGACTCCTTTTTCCAGGATTGCAAGAGTAAGGGATTCTCATCTTCATTTCTCGATAATACAAAACTGAATAGGGTTCTTCAGCAGTCAAAAACGCTAGATAAAAGATCGATCTAAGGCGCTATCGCCCTCAAAAGTCCTACTTTTTCGTTTACGAGGCGTAATTTGCATTATTCGGAAGCATACAACTACGCATGTAGCTATTTTCATAGCTACTTTTGAGGGCGATAGCGCCCTAAATCGATCTATCATATTACCGTTTATTTTGAAAGTGGTGTAAGTCCATTTTAAAAATAAATGAGATATCACATAATTTGTGGTTAATTTAATTTTAATTTATTAAATTTTAATTGTAGAAACTCGATGGTTGTTGTTGTTCGAGTTATGTCTTCGCCAAATAAAAAATTGACACTAAATTAACCATAAATTATGTGATATCTTATTTCTTTTTAAAATGGACTTACACCACTTTCAAAATAAACGGTCCAATAGTGTTTCTGACTACCAAAAAACTCTATTTTTGTATTATCGAGAAATGAGAACACGAATCCCGCACCTTTGCAATCCTGGAAACGAGTCTAACGCCTTAATGATTTTAATGGAGGAGAAATTATATATTGACATCTTCAATTTTCAAAATTTTCCACCAATTTTCAATTTCATCTACTCAATTTTGCTATAAGTGCATAAAGGTCCGCAGAGTAATTGTCTATCACTAGACTGTGGATCTTTATGCATTTATGGTTTAAAAAGTCTCCAAAAATTGCTAGGATATCAAATTCCACAGAATTTAATACTATTCTTATTTATTTCAAAATTATAAAGTTCTTACTACTACTGAAAATTAGAATTTACATGACTCCACTTTCTTAGAATTTGCCTACAAAAATTGATAATTGCATAAACGTCCGCAATCTATCTATTACAATTCTACACTCCGGGATAGAAAGATAGCACGGATTAAGATTTACATGAGTTTGATTGATTTTCACATTACGACTGAAATTTTTTTCGCGTTTAATCAGTTGACCGCGAATTTTACGCGTTTATGATAAAAATGAGTAGATGTAATAAAAAAAACAGTGAAAACAGAAGAATTTTAAAATACTGTTATATTGTTTACGACCTATTAAACATATTAAGAAAGAAAATAAATTTCTATTTCACTCCAGTTTGTTGCAATCGGGTAAAAAATTTTTGTTTTGCACAAAGATCCGCTGTCTACTAATAACATATACATATAAGTGAAATCAGATTCGATTTTACTAACCTGTTTAGCTATATTTGAAAGAGATAGCACGAATGTATAAAAACTTAAAATATATTTTCGCGTCTACAATCCTTTTTTTCATAGTTTTCTGGATCTTTCAATAAATTATCATTTTACGACTTCTATATACAGGATGGAGCACCAAATATTACCACCTTGAGTTACGTCGTTATCATTATTATACGTAGCGAGAAATGTTTGGATGGAGATTAAATGGTTTCGAGAGATGCACATACTGACGTTACTAGTTTCTTTGTAGTGGTCACGTCAAGGACTTACGAAGGTCAACTTTGATTTCGTAAATGGAACCGTATATTTTTTATGCATCAATCGATGCAGCTTTTTATTGTCTGTAAAAACAAATTAACCTATGTTTGTTGAAAAATGATTATTTCAGAAGCTATTTTAATTGAAATATTGCAAAGAAAACCTCGGACGAAGAATGAAGTTTATGCAAAAGCTTTGACTACAATATTTAAATTAAAATAACTCCTGAACTATCATTCTTCGACATACGTATTCAATTGGCGACATTTCGATGGCAGAAACAGAATGTTTTCTTGAGATGTATGACACGTAGCATCCTCACAATAAGTTTAAATAATATATACGCGTAAATAATATACAGGTTGACTCCGAAGAAACAGAACACCTAAATATCTCCGTTACTTTTCGTTGTACAAAAAAACTTCTTAGGACAAAGTTACACTGTTCGAAGGGCCACATGTAACGGTGTAAGGGAACAAATTTTCAAGGTCATTTTTTATGAGATTTCAAGGTCATCGATGTTTTTTTTAATGAAACAATGTATCTTCGTTAACGTAATGTTGTAGCTGACAAAATAACGAATTCATCCATGTAACACAATATGACCTACAAATGACCTTCAACCCAGAAAAATGGAATAAATGAAATTCAACGTGTCAGATTCATTTGCTTCATTTCTGTTACGCAAAATGTTCGAAAATATTCCCTTGAGCTGCTATACATTCATTTAGCCGTGAAGTTAGAGAACGTACTGCTGTGTAATTCATTTCTGAGGGAATCGACGCACAAGTCCTGACGATTCTTTCTTTCATGTCGTATACAGTGATTGGTGGTTCATGATAAACATCGTCTTTCAGTTTTCCCCATGGATAGAAATCAAGGGGTGTAAGATCTGGTGAGCGAGCTGGCCATAATACGTGTCCGTTACGTCCAATCCAACGATTTGGAAACTTGTTATTCAAGAATTGTGTTACGCCACGGGTAAAATGGGCTGGACATCCGTCATGTTGATACCACATATCTTCACGAATGTCCAAGGGTGTATTTTCCAGGAGAATTGGTAACGATTCTCGTAAAAATGCAATGTATTTTTCTGCATTTAATGTTCCGGTGATAAAGAGGTCCAATTATTTCGTTGTTTAAAATTCCGTACCAAATATTGACGGACCATGGTCTTTGTTTGTCGACTGTTCGTACCCACCGCGGATTTTCAGATGACCAGTAATGCATGTTTTTTAAATTTATCTGCCCGTGATTCGTAAACGAAGCTTCATCGGTAACTAATACTTTATTAAAAAATGCTCTATCGTTTATCAATTGTCTTAATCCCCACTGGCAAATGTTTACACGATTTACAAAGTCTCTACCATGAAGTACTTGGTGAATTGATACATGAAAGGGGTGAAATTTTTGTTCATGGAGTATTTGCACTACACATTTTTGACTAATGCCACTTTCTAGTGCGATTTGCCTCGTACTAGCTTGAGGGTTTGTATCCACTGCTGCCAGAACATTAATTGTGTTTGCTTCGTTCCTTACAGTCTTCACCCTCGTACATTTTTTATTTTCAACACTACCAGTTTCACGGAATTTATTTATCAAATTGGAGTAAACGGAAACTGATGGACAATTACGATTAGGAAATCGGTCCTTGTACAACCGCACTGCTTCTCTTAAACACTGTCGACTTTCTCCATAAATGAAAATCATATCGATCTTATCTTCCTTCGAGTAACGCATTGCGAAACGTTCATCGATAAACTGATAGATTAGAAATCTTAGAAACAGTGGAAATCTTATAGCAAAAAGGTCTTCGGAGTAATTAGTAGTTGATAAACACGATTCTGTACGAACGCATAGGTAAAGGTATATCATAAATGTCTTCCTGTCAACACCGAAACTGTTATTATGTTGTGTATTGCGATACATTTGAATGTATAGCAGCTCAAATATTTTTCAACATTTTGCGTAACAGAAATAAAGCAAATGAATCTTACACGTTGAATTTTATTTATTCCATTTTTCTGGATTGAAGGTCGTTTGTAGGTCATATCGTGTTACATGGATGAATTCGTTATTTTGTCAGCTACGACATTACGTTAACGAAGATATATCATTCTATTTAAAAAAACATCGATGACCTTGAAATCTTATAAAAAAATGGCCTTGAAAATTTTTTCCTTTACACCGTTACATGTGGCCCTTCGAACAGTGTAACTTTGTCCTAAGAAGTTTTTTTGTACAACGAAAAGTAACGGAGATATTTAGGTGTTCTGTTTCTTCGGACTCACCCTGTATATGTGTAAATAATATAAATTCTATTAAAACAAAACGGCTTATGTCATTTGAAAAGACATGATGTGCACACTATCGTACAGTGTTGAACATCTTGGTGTCACATTTGAATGACCCTTTATGACCTCTGGCAAGAATTGTTCGATCAAACAAATCAAACGTTTATCATTTGTCATTATTAGACAGTGGATCTTTATGCAAAATAAACATTTTCTACCTGAATTCCGATAATCTGAAGTGAAATAGAAACAGATACTGAAATGAAATATAACAGTGTTTTTAAATTCTTCTAATGTTTTTACTGTTTTAAATTACACCTACGCTCATTTTGGTTTTCATTTCTCAAATCCGCTGTCTGGTGATGAGAAATATATTTCCATTAACGACGATGGCAAATGCAATGATAAAATTTGTCATCTATAAAGAAAATATTTATATAAAAATGAATATGTTTGATTTCTCACGATTTACAGAATGAGCAAATTAGACACTGTTTTAAGGGAAAGAATCAACCCTACGAATTCGAAACATTCTTATTGTTAATGCCTATCATCATCTTCATCGTTAGAAATACTCAAAAGTGCTTTGTGATGCTATTCAATTTTCTTTACAATTTTCATACAGAGGTAGTCTATTACAGAGATAGATTATTTTTCATTGTGCAAACAGGCCATAGAATCCATCATTTTAAATTCTCTAAAATATATCGTTAGCTTTCACACCACATTTGTAATATTAGTTTTTAATATATTAGTTTTTAATATAAGTCTGCTCCCTAAAAGCCACCAATTTTGGAAATGTATGAAAGCACAGAATTGAAGGACAAAACATGAAAAGAAAACTTTCGTCATATGAAAGTTTCTCTAAATGTGTTTCAAACAAGCTGGTGGCATCTGTTACAGCTGTATGTACAATAGCTTCAATCAAAGCTACTGCCCAGAGATCTGGATACGTGGTAGTCATGACCCAGATTGTGAAGACGTAACGAAGTGTATTTGTTGCATTAGTTTGTATGAATTCTTCCGATATATTTCTTTTACGACAAACAAATTGTTCTGTAACACGATAGTTCTTTTCCTTTTGTTACATTAAAAGAAATTAAACTTTGTTGTATCAATAGAACACTTTCGCGTTGCTGTTTCAAATTCTTTTAATAAATGTACAATATCAAAACATATATGTATAAAAGGTTGTAATCATAAAACAATTGTAAAAGAATTAGTAATGACATTGCTGCTACTATCATTAATTATTATCCTTTTAATGAGACGGTCTTCAAGTAGATAATTATTTTCTAGGTAATGATTTTGATGAGCTTGAAATATGTTATTAGGGTCCCCATTCTAAACAACTTTTGTCCATACACATTTATCCCGGCTAATCGCTAATATAAATAATTGCCTCTAATTACTCGAAACAAGTAATTCGATTTAGCCAATATTTCCTAATATAAGCCAAACAATAACATCGCATGAACAATAAAGTTTAGACAATGGAGTTTAAAAAATGCGCGTAATAAATTATTAGCATTTATGAAATAATTATCAGCGTGAAAACGTAGTAGATACGATAATAATATTTTGTACTAATTTGATCTAATCAGCTCGGCTAAATTTTATATAAATTTTACAATTATATTTTCCAGCTCAATGTGTATACCTGTTGCTCCATTTAATAATAAACTCCTTTATTTCCGTTTCTAAATGTACAATTCGAAGTAACATATTTTACGCTTTTTCCTTTAACATTTTTTAATTTTCCAAAGGTTTGGAGTTTAATATGATTCATTTCTAATAAGATCCTTTAAGGGACACGTGTTGCAGCCATCAGACCAACTCGTGCGACCTCGTCGTTATTGGATACGGTTATAATTGTCCTAGTATACTTAATGAACGTTCAAGCAAATTACACGACATCGAAATGCTCCCTGTATTGTGCTCTAAATTGATATTAAGCCCGACGGGGGAGGACTGTCGTTTCTGGATGAGCGTGTGCCATGTGAACGCAAAGGAAAATGTCCGCTTTTCGTATCGTCCACAATTTATAAAGTGGTCTTGGCGTGGCAATCGAAAAATTATAATTTCATAATGAAAAGAATGCTGGCTCTAAATAGTGAAATTTATTGTAATCGGTATGTAATATACAGTGGACCGAAAAAATATTTAAATATTTTCAATTCTCGAAAAATTATCAATATTTAAATTATGATAATTCCGTAAAAACAAATAGTACAATCACAAGTCTCAACTCATTTTAAAGCTTGAAGCCTCTACCTTCATAAAGCAGTGTTCATTTCCCTCTAAGATACTTTTGCATGATGTAGCGAGTGAGAAGACTTTTATGCCAACAATGCTATTGTAATTGGAATCTCTGCAAAAACTTTCGAAAATTTTTCTCAACTCTTTACGACTCTTTAAAAAATAATGAACTACTTAAAATTTACAAATAAGTTTATATTATAAAAATAATTGTATATAAACACGAGATATATGTATAATTGATTAATTATTTTTTTAAATTACCAACCTTAAACAGTAAAGTTTCATTTTAAATTAATACACAAAATGCAAATTCAACCTAGCTTTTTAAGAAAACAAATTGTGTAATAAAACAGTAATAAAATTTTAACTAAGAAATTATCACGTTGTTTAGATATGTTCGTGTTATTTAACAATATTACACGTACACATTGCGAAAGAAACTTTTGGAGCAACCTAATATAAAGATATCATTCCGTTATAATTAAAACAGCAATTATAATAATACATTTTATTAAAAGATAAAAGAAGGCATTTTAATCTCGAAAGGAAATTCATGAACATAGTCATATCGATTTTTGGTATTATAATCCGATAAGATGATCGGAAACGTCCAATAAAAAGAGAAAAAAATAATAAAAGAGTACATTGCATTCATTAGTATGTATATCATTATTTTCCATTGAGGTCAAGATTATTAACTGTTGAAATAGTATATTTACGGATTCGATGTTGTAATTGTAACTGTATTAAAACGCCATTAAGAAGCTTATTGCCCTAAATATGCATGCGAGGGAATTAATATTCGAACGAAACGATTAATATTCGATCAAATATTTTATCGTCCCAGACGATCGTTGGCTAACTACATATTCTAATGCGTATACGATTTGTACAATAATATTCTTCATATCATCTGCACAATTATGCATTTGACAACGAAAATAATTAATTTAGAAATTCATCGAGAAGTACGTGCAGCTAGCACAAAAGTTATAAAATACCAAAAAATCACTCTTTATGCAAGATTTATTCCAATAACCCTATAATTACAATTAATCTTTGTACAATTTTCTCTGAGAAGGCTTTCCATCAATTCCACGATAATTATCATTCCGATGATAAGAAACACGTAGACAATTAGAAAGCGCGGATGTTATCATTAAAATTTCGTTTTTATTTAGAAAAGGCTCTCCAAAGATTAAATATCAATGACGTTATCGATGAGAAATGAAAATGTTTATCTTCTCGACAGCCTCCTTCCATCGCGTAACCAATTAGGGAGCACGTGTATGCAAGATCACCGACACTCGGAGATATCCGATATTTGCCAGATACATATAGACGCCCGTATAACATCATGAAAAATACGATTGCCGAAGCGGCGAGTCTTTTGTTGTTTTACTGTGACGATTCATCCCGAAGTATTCTACCATACGAACCGTCGAGTGATCCACGTGACGTAGAAGTTCAGGGGATGCAGCAGGTGTTAGAAACAGTCCACCTCCACACAAGAGAACCACGTTCACGTTAACCAGCTATTTCCCTATGTGTGAACATGAACAACCAACCGGGGCGCATACTCGAGATCAATCGCACAGAAAATCCTGCGCAAACGCCCTCGATGCCACATGAACATGCGACTTTCCTCGTTCAGATCGTAATCATTTTTCTATAAAACTCGTTTCCTGCTTCATTTTATAATAAACGTGACATAACCCGGAGTCGATTATGAATCCGCAAAGTCTCCATACAGCAATGGATACACTTAAACAATACAAACTAAACAACTTTTTCATACGACACATCGTATGTTCAAACTATTTCAAATGTGAATTTATAAACAAGTTTACAACATTCAGTGATTGTTATTTCAAAAACGAATGCATCTGAAAGATAAAAGAATTAATTTGAGGTATCAGCCATCGCACTTTTTTAATATTAGTAACAAACCGAGATTATCGGTTCAGTGTTGAACTGAAAGCAACAATAACAACCAAATTAGTTGTTACAGCTATCTACAACGTATTCAAATAATTTATTATCCGAAGAAGGATTGTATTAACTAATACCCGTGATTAATAACTAGACTGCGGATCTTTATGCAAAATAAAAGTTGTCTGCGTCGATTGCAAGAAATAGAAACCAAACAGTATAATATCGTATATCAAATATCAAATCGTATATTGATATCTTCAACTTTCAAAATTTTCGTACGATATTAAATTTCATCTCCTCAATTTTGCTAAAAACGCATGAAGATCCGCAGTCTATTATTAACACTCACTGATTGACAGTCGCCGCAGAATAGGATTTCGATATTCAATTAGTCAATTAAAATTCGTGGTTACGAGCGAAATATAGGTACTTTGAAAGATGACATTTTGCAATACAAAATAAAAGATAGCCGATTTATGGCGTTCAATGTCGATTTAAAATGAAAGAAGCAAAATAGAGAGTACTTTGAATGGATCAAAATTATTAATTTCTAGACTGTGGATTTTTATGCAAAATAAAAATTGTCTGCATTAGTTGCAAAACACGGGGGCTACATAGACATTCATTTGTTTTCTTAATGATTTTATACACGTATAATAATTATATATTATTATTATAGATTATATACATATTCTTACATACACATTTTTTTCATAAATGTATAAAAAAATGTATAAAATCCACAAATTTACATAAATGATTAGACAGCGGAATGTATGCATTTATGACAAAAATTAGGAGGTGTAATTTAAAACATCGAGAACATTAAACGAATTTAAAAATACTTTTATATTATTTCCAACCTATTCAACATACTAGGTGAGAAAATAAATTTCTATGTCACTCCGGTTTGTTGTAATTGAGGTAGAAAAATTTTATTTTGCATAAAGATTCGCTGTCTCCTTATTACATAAATGTATTTCAGATTTCATCCCACTGATGGTAATATGCCCACCAATACTTTCAGAATTAATCGAACGTATAGTTTCTCTTATTGAACTCTTATCCGAGCAAAACATTAGAACACGCGAAACTTGAGGAGCAATCTGCAAGCGAATTCTACCGCTTCATTGGAGAAAATTAGAAGAGTACACTTACCTCATCCCACCTCACAGTGCATTCTCCTTTTACCCACTCGAACGTCCAAGTTCTTGGAGAAATTATATTATCCTAGACACTAGAGTGAAGCGTTATATCTTTTATTTGAACGGTCACCAGACGAACACCCATTGCATTATGTTTCTTCATTTATGAATACTAGAAACATTGTCAGTGAAAATTATATGGAAAGAAGACACAATGAGCTGTGTCCTATCACAAATAACTTGAGCTACCCTCGCAGTGTCGGACGCGGTGAGTGTATTCGATAATTTTATTGTAAGAAGAACGCGACTTTATTGTAATAACAATTACTTCGGATATTTCCTGAATGAACCTGAACTAGATCGGTATCCCTTTCGCGTCTATTACAAGCCAAATTGTGACAAACGATTCACGTTTCTAAACGATTGAGGAGAGACCATAAAACTACCGGTGTCCGGCGAACAATCGGACACGTTACTTACTGACCACGATACGAGACACCACTGTCTACATGGAAGGTCACTGTTTCCTGCTATTAGCCAGCAAACTCGATCGGAAAGTCAAGCGATGATGTACGTCGCTCATATAATAAGCCGATATACCAAGCGCGACTACCAACGAGCCGTCGTAGACGTAAATCGCGGCGGAAGGCGAGTGAGTCGTCGGAAGGATTACATTTGCATGCAGCGTAACGCGGTCCTGTAGAAAGTGAAATGGTAATCACATTGGTTTAGTCTCGCGACAGAAGCGGCTTCAACGAGCCACGTACGACTACGTCAATCATTGAAAACTATCCCGAGCTTATTATTAGACACACAATTCGATTTGCATAATGAATACTTCAATAACTGCCGCTTCTGTATTCGACCAATGATCGTATGAACTGCCAAGATGAAATAATTGAACTTATCTTCGCATCAGTGATGTACAGCGTCGAATGTTTTTGTAATTGAAATACGTCTAAAACACTTTACTTTAATTGAATGCATAAACTAGTCGACATTTTGTTTATAATACTGTATTGTATTTATAATACAATAACGTTTAGAGCCATTCACTACTGTATTTATCTTTCTTTTATATATATTTTTAAACATACGTCTCCTAGACACGTTAATCTCTTTCATCTAATTAATTCTAAAACTTAACTAACTGTTGAAATGTACATACATTTAAAGATAGATTAGTAAAAATTTAATTTTCTGTATTTAATCCTAGATTGATTCCAAAAATATATGTCTGTTTTAGATACAAAATATACTTTAAAAGTACATATATACAGATATGCAGTAGCATTTAAAGAGAATTAAATAATTAAAGTAAATATCATACTAACAGTATAGGAACATTAGTGTTGTATTACAAAATACATAAATAACATTTCCTAATACATAAGTAACAATTTAATAGACTTAGCGTATTTTGCATCGCCGAACTTTTTTGTAAACCGCTAACGTCTAATTATTTCTTACCCTACCTTAAATTCTCTTTTAGAAATACGATTAATAATAGATCTTTGCTTTCTTCTTAAATCTGAGTTTTGTGTCGTATCGACTTCTAGATCATTGGCGACATGTTGAATGTTATTATAAGCAAATCTGATTTTATATCTATTAATTGAGAAAATTTTGCAAAGCAGCTTTAAACAAATAATTGAATTGACTGTTACTTGAAGTTTATACAAAGTGTTGACATACTATTTCGAAGAATGTGATCAAACAACCTTGTGTTAGTATTTGTACTCATGCATTGTCGCCATTTTTAATGTTCAATATAACCCTTTCAAATTTCTTGCTCCACTTCGGTATCACTAATACCCCTAAATAGGCTTTTTAAAGCCTATGGTACAGTTTAAATCTATGATGTAAAGCTTACCCAGACAGCACAAAGCCGGCTAAAAGACAAATTTCGGACGCCTGCCGCAAAAGGCGCCTCCCTTCACAACGTCGCCGAAAAGACGCCTTATGTAGACGTGTAAAAGACGCCTCTTTGGTGACGTCGTTTTTACGGCACAAATGAGACGCATAAAAGGCGCCTCCCTTCATCCGTAGAAACGGCTCCAAAAAGACGCCTTTACAGACGTGTCAAAGCCGCCTCTTTGGAGCCGTCGTTTTTACGGCAGAAATGAGACGCATAAAAGTCGTCTTCTTTCAGCTGTAAAAACGACGCCTCCAAAAAGACATATTTTTGGGCGGGTAAAAGGCGTCTTTTTGAGACATAAGACGTCAAGACGTAAAAAAGACGAGAGAACGACGACTTAAAGTCGTAGTGTGCTATCTGGGTATAAATCTGGTGAGAAATCAGATTTCAGGTTTCAAGTCCAAATTGGATTGGAGAGGATTAATTTGGATATATAATGCTCAGTATCCCTTAACAAAAGTTATAATAATAAATTTAGATAAAATAAAATATTCATTAACGGCGCTTTACTCTTTTTTCTTAGTCCATCTTTTCTTGACCACTGGCTTTTCCTTTCGATTTTGACGGGAATATTATGAACAATGACAATTGTATCGCGGAAAGGAGGAAACCAACGACGTTCTGGAACTGTTAAAACATAAAGCATTAGTGTCTGCTCAATAAGCGAGGATATGTTATCTATTTGCATAAACAACTGTTTACTTACGATGACAAACATGTTATTAATTATAATACCATATAATAGCCATTGGAAAGTAACAAGTGTTCCCATAAAAATGAGAGGGAACGGAAGCATATCTGTATTTTTCGTCTTTATTATCTCTCTCTAATTGAAAAATAACAATAAGAGTTATTGAGAATTATATGTATATATGGAAAACTTTAAAAACTTACAAGATGGAAAAGTGGAGATGCAATTAAAATTAGCAATAATATCGTCACGATTAATCCGAAGCGGTATTCGATCTTCTCAGGATTCTCCATTTGAGCGTATGCAAGGAAGACTGCAACAAGGGCTGTAAGCTTCCCTAGCGAGGCAAGTATATCCTTCTAAAAATGTGCAAGATTTCAGGTAAAATCTGTATACAGTTCCCATTTTACAATAAAATATTTTCTGGAACTAACAATATGTATGTCTTAAACTATACGTGGCCATTCTATTAAGAGAATGATTTTATAAGATAAAATAAAAAGAAATTGAAAATGTTAAAACTGCGAATAAGAATTCGTTTTCAAATTATTATTGTCTATTTTCAGAGAAAACGATATAAGCTACGTCGTTGATCATAATAATTGTCCAACCCGCTCCAATAATTTTTTCGTATTATGCAAATTACTAACAATCTTTTGTAAAAACAATATTTTGGTTTTGTTAAAAATAAGAAATACAGACAGTTCCCAACGAGCAAGGAACGGATAAAGAAGGTCGTTTTGAGTCTCCTCATTACACAATGAATATGAACGTTTTCTGATAGCAAGCGAACTAACATCATACCGACCACAAAAGCTAATAGATAAGAAAGGAAAATGTCGCGTCATGAATGCAATTAAACAAGTTTCTTGTATTGCAATATTAGACATAGTCACTTTCAACGAATATGTAATTGTAAAGTAGAACATGTGCTTATATACCAAAACTAGATTGGCCAGTTGTGTTTATAACTTCAACACTATAAATGAGTATTTGTATTATATACCTCGTGTAATATGATAACTATGCACGGTAGTATAGTATAAAACGCTGTATGCAATATGTAAGGAGGCTCAATAAGACGCAATATTATTGCGTTAAGGTCGATTTATATAATCCGGTCAGACACGGAAATTTCTGTTCAGTATTTTTTTTTAATAATATTTGGTCTTCCGCTCTCACTAACGCCTAATTTCAGCGAAGCCTTTCCGAACCACCTTGAGGCACCACATTTTTTATATCACATGGAACCCTTTTTGTAATGAAAAATATTTTCAGAGGTGCCCGCGGGATTCGAACCCGGGACCACGGTATTCGTAGTCGCGAGCCACTGCGCAAATTTCCGTTCAGTATAATAATACTTTTTTTAGAATTAATCGAATAGTATAAACACCTATATTCAAATACATTAAAGAATGTTTATCTGATCGGTGCTGAACGGAAATGTTCCATATCTGTGCGAATAGTATAAATTGACCTTCATTCGAATGTTCGCTCGCGGGAACTTGTGGTTGGCGTTGCATTGTGGTTGGCGTTGCATTGTGGTCGCGATTTACGAAAAGATAAGGCAACTCGCCAATCGATAGAAACATACATGCTGGTTAGACATATGATTGATCACTGCATGCACTCTCACACTCAGTCATCTACATAGTGGTATAAAGATGCTTACAAATATCCATGTTTACAGTATTCTCTCCGTAACTGTGAAAATTCCATAACAGATTTTCGTGTCTCTACTATAAATATGAAGTCCGAAACTTCAATCACTTGCTACACAAGTAATTATAATCGTAATTATATCGTGCTTGGCATCATTTTAATCAGAGAAATTAGAAACGTTGCAATCTTTTGCTCCGCTTGCATTGGTATGAGTTTCTTCGATACTCGACACCTCGCTGTGCTGGCACGGTCACTGGTTCCAAGGGACACCCCCTAGAGGTAGGGATACCATTTTAATAATGATGTAAAGACCTTTTTCAAAATTACGGAGAGATACTAAATAGAGAATACTAAATTAGTTAAACGACATCGCTTCGCAAAAGTAACTATTCAATGAAGATTGAGATTTCCTGAAGCAAAATGCAAAATTACTAAATATGTATTTAACACTAAACCTTCCAAGCACAAAACATAAAAGTAGAACGCCTTATACAAATGAGAAGTATGAATTCACTTAAACTTTGCATGGTGTTCATTGCAATATGTGCTTAAATAAAGAAGTCAATTCAATCATTTTCTATGAAAGTGTTTTTATAATTTTTATAATTCTGAAATAAAAAACTGGTCATTTGGTCGTGGTAGGTTTAGTGTTAAAGAAAGGAATAAAGCCTGAATAAAAAACATGCATATTATTGTTTTAAAAAACGTGTGTACCGTTTGAGGTGCATAATAATAGTACACAGCCATGTATGCTACATTTGTGAGTAATCCAAAAACGTTAACATTAACCATTGCAGGATCCCTCAAAATAAATGCATATTGAAGCATCAAAGTGGACCTACAAAAAATATTTAATTCACTATACATACTCAGTAGCCTAATGCACTATATTAGGGAATCGAGTACTGCAGTTATATGTAGAAGTACTTATAGCTCTGTTATTGTAAAAATAACTGACAACTTATCAGTTACGTCAACTGATAGTTATCAATTACTTCACTAGTACAGCACAGTTAGTCTTTCCAAAATTATAATACATCATAAAACAGAAAGTTATAAACTTACATTCCCATACCTCCCATGAAAGGCATTGGATCAAAACCTTTTGATGATCCTTTTTGGTAAATATCCTTGCATATTAATCTATAATTAAATCATAAGAAAAGTTAGTTCATTACTATTGATAATTTCCAATAATAGAAACAAAAGTATAAATTTAAAAAGATATATAATAAATTTTGATATGCATAAATGTATTCTTGGTCTAAAATTCGTAAAAGCAAAACTCAAAATACATAATATCCTTTCTTTATTATCAGTTTGAAGAAAATAATGTAAGAGTAGAATACCTTCTTATCTTTATCCTATATCATTAAACACACATGGATGATAATCTGTCATCAGATCTGATTATTCTATGACTTGTCAATTTATAATTTGATCAATGAATTAACTCTCATACATTTATATATTAATTTGAAATAAGAATTAATTTCCAGTAAAATGTATTTTATTCCACAAATAAAATAAACTAAATTTAAGACACAATACAAAATTAACATTAACTCAACAAATTTAAAATTTTAAAAACTACTCCATTTTTTAGTAAGTATACAGTGTGTCTACTTCACTAAACTTGCAGAAATATAAAACTACAAAAGTTATTTCGTATAAAGAGTAACATACTTCGATGCGAATACTATTTTTATGAATGAAATAATGAAAGAGATATTAAGATCATGTTGATTTTTTTTAAATGGAACACTATATTCTTTTACTCGAATTTTTAAACAAATTTACCAGAGTACTATACGACGATGTTCGCCGAAGGTTCTAACATAATTAAAAACTAAGAAAATGTTGCAAATCATTTGCAGAACTTACAGAAGTTATGAGATAAAAAATACCATCCACATAAACATACCCTAAACTGTATAATTTATACAGAACAGTTTTTTAAATTTCTACTTGTTTATATTACAATATCGCGATATTATGTATATGTTACAGAAAATTTATTATTCATCGAAAATATAACTAATTATTTAAAAGTAAACAAACTTACGTTCCGGCTAACATCTGCCCCATAGTACTAACCGAGGCACAAGTTCCCACAACATCTTTGTAATCCTCCAGACCCATTGTGCTCTGTCAACTGTTCTGCTGTACACCTGCACTATTACTGCGATTACGAATCACTTCGTCACTCCACGAGCCACAAAGTATGCGGCACGTTCGCGGTATAAATGGGAAGATTTGAAGAGAAAAAGAATTGCGAGAGTAGTGCCAGAGTAGGCTGTGGTAGTGCATGTAGTTACGCAATGCGTAAGTATGAATGTACTCAGCGGTGCTGCCAGATTGGCACCCAAACTGATTGCATTCCTCTCGTCCTTTTCCCTTTTCACTATCCTATTCCACTACCATGAGCACATTCCAGCGTCCCCCACTAAGCCGTAAACTGGTCACGCCACTGATATATAACTAGTATATAATCAGTGGATCACACAGTCGCGCAACGTGTCTGGTCATCAGTGTGGGGGTACCTGTATTCCCCTCGATTTTCTTGATCTGGCAGCTCTGGTACTCTACTAATGTACACCATAAAGCATGTCTATGTGTACCTCTGTGTAGGCCGTAAGTTGGCTAGACCCCGCTACAATGCACCAGAAAGTATATCTGGTATATATGGACCGTTTATTTTGAAAGCGGTGCAAGTTCATTTAAAAAAAAAAATGACTTTCTATTTACACTAAATTAATCACAAATTATGCGAGGTCTCATTTTTTTTAAAAATGGACTTCCACCACTTTCAAAATAAACGGTCCATATATCAGTGAGCAGGAGACGCAACGACAGCGCCGCGGCAGAAAGGCAGAAAGCGCGATAACGAAGCAGCCATGTTGGCATACAAATTGTTCAGTTTTATAACGATCACCTACTACAGCCGCATTTAGCGGAGAAGCAATATTTTTGGATAATTTTGGTATTGAAATATTCTCTGAATTATCGCGGGGTCTCGTACAGAGCCCTTTGTTGCAATTTTTTTTCTTGAAACTTTTTAAACAATAATAGCGTACTTTTTATAGAATTTTTATTCTGTACACTTTTTCCAAAAAAAAAGGCTCTGTACGAGACCCCGCAATAATTCAGAGAATATTTCAACACAAAGAGCATCAAAAAATATTGTTTCCTCGCTAAATGAAACTGTAGTAGGCTCATCGAAAAATCAAGCTGCTTCGTAATCTCTGTCTTTGTCTCTCCTGCGAGTGACATATCTTTCTCTCCGTCGCAGTCCTACAGGAGAGACGAGGATCTCTCTATCCTTGTCAGGAGCTTCTTAAGTTTTGCCGCAACTGTCGCTGGAGTCGCTAACAAAATTTTCTGTCGCTCCCGCGCACCATTATTATACATGTAGCAGAGAGTATATCTCTGCATGTAGTATATCCACAAATTTTATTAAATATATTTTTATTAAATTTAATATCTATCAATATTAAATTTTTAAATTAATTCTACTCAATATATCTTTATTCAATTTTATTACTTGTTTATAAACACAGGTTAGTTTTGGTTTGAACAGCCTTATAACCTATAACAGAGAGTATCTTCTCTGCCTATACCCGCCCGGCGAAGATAATAAAAGATGCAGAGACGTAACATGGAACCACCAAAAGTGATACGTCGAGTCAATAAGTAAGTGTAATTATTTTTTCAGTTTGTTTAATTTATTTTCTAATAATTGTTACTTATTTTTAGGCTATTGAATGCTTCTGTATGTGAACCACCGAAGAGGAACATAGAAAATGTCAGTGTTCAAGCTTCTTACCGTCATCGAACAACAATGAGTCCATCAGATTTTGTCTTACCACATGGTAAAAAATTTTATTTAAATTATTTAATCATATGTATCTATAAAACATGTAAAACATTTACTAGTACGTTAACACAGACCTCACAAGAAATCGTGTACCAGATCGATCTTCAATATTCCAATCTCACTTGGATAAATGTTCCGATAAGGAGGATACAGAGATGAAACTTTTGTACGACAAATACTTACAAAGTCTAATGGTGGAAATTATTTTGAAACGGAAGACACAGGAGAAGGAAAAATTAATCGTATCACAATTAGCATCAATGGCAGAGGAACTTGACCGCAACAAGGAGAAATTGTTTGAATTAAAAACCAGGCAGAGGGATATCACTTACTTAACTAATTTGCAGAATCAAGTAGACTTACAAACTAAAGATATAAAAAACTGTATTAGTAAGTAACGTATAAATATTGGGTTGGAAAGAAAGTTCGTAGCGTTTTCAAATTAAGAATCAAAGATAAAATTAAGGTATTTATTTATATGTTTATTCAATAACACAAGAAGTTACCTTGAAAATGGCAAAAAGTAATAGAACAGAATGGAAAATATGTTATTGAATAAATCTATGAATAAATATCTGAATTTTAGCTTTCAATTTTAATTTACAAATGCTACGAACTTTCGTTCCAACCCAATATTTTTGTGTAAATGAACTATCTTAGAACTTTGTTGCAAAAATGAATTTGTTATGGTTTGAATTACAGAATCTGAGGATGTTACGAAAGTAGAAGATGTTTTATCTCAGTTACATAGTGTTCTACAAGACTATGATGTATTACGCTGTGATAATATAATTCTTCCTAAAACACCCACAGAGTGGGAAGAAACAATTCAAGCACTGAAATCTTGTCGTGATACTTTGAAGTCTATGATGGATTTAATTGGATCTCATAATGAATCTTATCAATGCGTCAATGCTAACATTAAAGATTTTTTAAATACATACAACACTATTAAAGATGATCACGAAAGGTGTGGTGTTACATTCTGTCGTTTAAGAAACTAAATTATATTATACTCAACAACATATCTTGTTTCCAGGTTGGAGAGAGATATTAACGGGTTACAAGCTCTAGCACTGAAGACAGCAGCCTTATCCTTAATGTAATGTTATAAATGAAGGAATTAAACAAGATACAAAAATGATATTCACTTTGGACATTTTTAAGTGCAATTGTTTATACAGGATGTCCCAGCTAACTTTTTATAAGAATTGTAAAATATGGAAATTAAATGGCTTCAAGGGGCCCATTTCATACGGTACTTGCTTTTTTTGTGGGTGGAGCCGTTTCGGAGATTTTAAGAACACCTTCACTTTTTTTAATGGAATGACTTAATTTTTTGTATCGTAAGTCAATAGAGTATCAAATCCTGAGTAAATGTTATAATATATTAATAATATAATTAATAATATATTAATAATTTTCCAGATAGTAGGTACTCATGGAAAATTATTTCGATTATATCTTGTTAACTATTATATTTAGGACGTATAAAGGTCAATATATTTATACACAGAATTTGATACTTTATCGATTCATAATACAAAAAGTAAGTCTCCAATATCCCTCCACCCACAAAAGAAGCAAGTACCGTATGAGATGGGCCCCTCGAAGCTATTTCAATTCCATGTTTTACAATTTTCATAAAATATTGTATATCGTTTAATAGTTATTCAGGGTGAACAAGTTAGCTCGAGCACCCTGTATATTCAATACGAATTTCAATATTGCACATAAAATGTTCAATGCGATTGGATATAAATGATCATTCTTTTTATTTTTGCATTACAATTGTATATTTGTAATAAAATTCAATTTTCTAATTTGCCACGTAGTTTCACGATACCATTTTCGTAACGTAACGAAAGAATTTGCACGTATGGTAATTTCTTACTATTTTTTCGTATTACCTTGTCGCATTGAAGCGAGATACGATATGTCCAAACAAATCGGCGAATTAACCGCTCCGATCCGACATCAGTACTGATCAGTACTTACACTGTACTGCACTGTACTGACTGAGGAATGTTTCAAAATTGATTAGAAGGTCAGATTCTTATGTGTTTTCATCACTGATAATATCAGTGTTACAATGATTACAGTGTCGCCCCGTTGTGTCATAAAAACATACTATATGTTTACCAACCACAGGTTCTATTTGATATCTATTTTATGGATACTTAGTAAGTACTACTTACCGACGATCGGTGCACAGGGGCTGGCAGTCTTTATGTCTTTAATAGCTTCTCGTGGATCTAATTGTGGAAACGCTCGCTCCGTACCAACATGGCGGCGCCCTTACCTGTCAAAAACGGTGAAAATCAATGAACTTTAAACACGTATTACTTTTGAACTATTCAATTCCTAAGATTGAAATTTGGATTTTCGACATTTTTTCGTTAAAATCTACAGGATTATATAAAGAAAAGTCAAAAATGTTTGGTCTCCTAAACCGAACAGCTGTCAAGTAAATATACTTCATTTCTACTGCACGATAAAACACAAATAACAAGTTCGATTAAATTCAATCGATCAACCGTCAAACAATGAATTTGAATAAATAGAATATTGAAAATAAATCAGTCTAGTTGAATGTAAAATCAAAATTAAATAAACTAGATTTCTATTGCACGATAAAACACAAATAATAAGTTCGTTTAAATTCAATCAATTGTTGTGACATAAGAAATTATCGCAAGAGGCAACGACACGATTCGAGAAAAAATTTAAATCCGTCAATAAAACCATACCGTCAATTGAACCATTAAATAAACTCTGTAACTACGCGCAATAAAAAAAAGGTTCAAGTACCTAAACGCTACCGAGTTTAATGAGAGGCATCACAATAAAAAAAATCAATACTACTTCCCATTTAGTAGAAATGTTGAGAGGCCAGGGGTTATCCCTAGAAAGTTACTCCAAACAAATTTAATACATATTAAAGTATTACCCCGAGAATCGTTTTTATTGCACCAAAAAAAAATTTCATGAAATGCCCAGGGGACGAAGGAGACAGAGCGAGAGAAAGAGAAAGGGGGGGGGTGGAGACACGACATTATACTATTTTAATTTGTGATTAGCTTTTTAATAAATCAACGGTAAAGTAATGATTTGAAGATAAAATGTTCAATAAGAACATCAAAATCAATCGATCAACCGCCAAACAATAAATTCGAATCAATAGAAAATAAAAAATAAATCATTCAACTTAAATGTACAATTAAAGTTAATTTTAACTAAAATTAAATAAACTTGATTTCTATTGCACGATAAAACACAAACAACAAATTCGTTTGAATTCAATTGAACGTCGTGACTCAAGAAGAAATTATCGCGAGAGGCAACGACATGATTTGAGAAGAAATTTAAATCTGTGAGAAATACTTAATTCACTTCATACAGAATTAATTTTAAAAATAATGAAATCGAGAAGATGAAAGAAGAAAAACGGTACTCACCACGTAAACCTTCACCGTATTGTGTCGTACACTTGTAAACTTTCTGCGCGGTTATCACGGTCACTCACGGAAACTCACGTGTGTTCATTTTCACTCTCATTATACAATTGATACTGCGGCCGAACCTTTGGGTCCGCGTGGGTCGTTGGTACGGCGCGGCGGTAGGGCGGCTACCCTCGCGAATTTTTCATTGGTAGAGAGGGGCGAGAGACCCGAACAGGGTCTCCGACGATCGGCAATTGCCCTGGAATTGGGATCAGAGCGGAGGGGTGGGGAGGAGAGGTGATTTGGTCCATCGCCCCGTCAATTAAATATTTAATTATATCATGTTTGGTGTCATTTTTATCAGAAAAATGCCACGATTGTGTTGGTAAAAGATCTCTTGAACTTGACATATGTTGTCAAATCAAAATAAGTTTTCTATAAATGGGCCAAACGATTTCAGTTTCTGTCAAATTACAGATGGATTATAGTTTACTAGATGACATGTAATGAAAATTATGGAAAAATTGCGCATAGTCTAAATTACGAAAGAAAATAAAAGAAATAATAAAAGAGTTGATTATTACATCTTTTTAATTTCGGCTTGTAACGAAAATTTGAGAAAATGTGTTTTGTAGATACATCTAACTTACATGTATACACCCTGAAAATTTCATTAAAATTTATTAATTGGTTTGAGTTATAAACAATTAAAAATTGTGAAAATCGCCGAATAATAGAATAGAACGACAAAAATAAGCTGAAAATCAAAATGTAATTTTCACCAGTTTTAATTGTTTATACCTCATATACCAAATAATTAATTTCGATGAAATTTTCAACACAGCGGCTCCCGCTGAGCGCAGCGTTGGCATTGGCAGCACTGGAATCTGCCGGCGTAGGCGCGCTTAGATTGGTCCGTGTTTTTCGAGCCGCGGAGAACATTTTTGCAAAAGAAAAAGTTACTTCAAATGACCTCAAAAATCACCTCTTTCAAGGAAGTACAACATTTTTGTACAGATTGTACAATAATTTTTGCATTATGTAGTATAGAGAGAAAAATATACATATAAGTTTTATTCATAATTGTTCTCAATTTAAAATATTTCTTAATTATAACAATCTGTAAGAATAGAGAAAATGATTCGAATATCAAACAGTAAATTATGAGATACACCATGTTTTTAGAAAAATCCTAATGTCCAGATAATAACGTAGAGTGGATAAATCGTTTATATTAAAAAAGTAATATATATATGTGTATATGTATTTTGAAGATACGAATAAATCCTTAAATCTAAAACCATTTTAAATACAATGTTCCAAATTCGATTTAGCAGTGAAAACGCGTTATTACCAACATTGGTTACTGCAGCATTACGTAACACTTTTCAGCACTTATCTACAGAACATTAGAAACAGAATTTAAATGGTAACTTCACGTGCTTCCGGTGTATTGAACCAACCGGGCCAGACGGTGGTTCCGAAACATAAGTACTTCTAGTGGTATGAAGTAATTTTGATTTTCATATCATCATATAAAGAAAGAATTACTTTGAAGTGTAAATATGGATTCCTTATCGTCCTTACCATCCGACTCACTAACAAGTTCACAACGAGACGAACTTATGGATCAAATTAAACAACAAATCGCTGTTGCAAATGCACAGGAGTTGCTTACGGTACGATTACACAAGTATATATTACTTTTTACTTTTGCGAACGTAAGATGAATGACTGGTGCAGTTTTGATCTGATATTTTCAGAAAATGACAGAGAAATGCTTCAAAAAGTGTATAAACAAGCCAGGTACTTCGTTGGATAATTCTGAACAGGTAACCTCTTTTATTTTGTAAAATATAACCTTAAAGATAGTTAAATATTCACGAAAAAGTAATGAATTGGAAATCGACCTATTCGAATTATTATTGCTACAATCTCACATTTACAGTAATCCATAAACATAGCATATAATTAACTTTGTAATATAATTTTTATTCGAAACGTATACTTTCATTCCCCAGTATTTCATTTAATAAGGTTTATCAATTGTAAAGTATACTTTATCAAATATTAATAAAAAAAAAAGATATTTAAAATCGTTTTAAAATATGTTTATATTTATTTTTATGTAAAATAAATCGTGTTTTGTAGTTATCTCTAGAATTACATCGTTATAAATGTCTGAAAAATAATTATATACATTCAGTCTTACACATAAGTACTTCCATATTTTCTCATTAAATTGGTCACAAGGTCTTTACTCCAGACTATTACTTGGCAACAAACTTTCAAGTTGTTTTTATGTAATTAAATCCATGTTATAATATAAACAGATTTATTGTGTTATGCGTATCGATAAACAGATTTATTGTGTTATCAGTATCAAATTATGTTATTCATAATTTTGTTTTATTTACAGAAATGTGTGGCGATGTGCATGGACCGATATATGGATGCATTTAATATTGTATCAAAAGCATATAGTGAACGACTACAAAGAGAGCGTAATAGAATGTAAAAGTAATAATTTTTAATAAATTGTTTTCTTATTGTACATCTTGTAGTTTACTGAACAGTAATAGTTCTATTAACTATTTTCCAAACATTGTTGAAAAATGTCACTGTTGTATATTATTGCTATCAATTGCAAATTATTGCAAATTAATCATAAACATTAAACAATTTTGTACATAAATTGTACATAATTGTAGGAATTCTATACTAATTGCAATTACCAAACAGTTTTTATATTTCTATATTTCTGTACATCCATAAAATATTTTAAATTTGAATAGTGTAATTAATAATCACACTGTTATACGCATTTATAGAACATTGATGTAGTTTAATCAATACAAATCTAATAAACATATATAATTTTGAACTATCTGTACATTGTATGTTCGTAAAATTAATAAATTTTATTTATTCCATCTCGATTTTCTTTCCATACAATATTAGATTAAATAAATAAGTGTTGTCATTAACAAAATAATTTAGCAGAAACTATAATTGTACAATGAATTAATTATGAAATTTTTTTTTAAATACTTACATGATTTCAGAGTATAAAGATTCATTACAGGGTCATTATAAAAAGTTGACAACATTTGCAAAAGAGAAAAATCTTTATAAAATAAATAACATATACATGAATATCATTACATCATACTTCAAAATCATAAATAAGTAACTTAGGTGTTTTGTAAATCCCACAATTCCATAGTATGTATTTGCATTGTTTATTATTCATACACACTAAAAGGCACAATATAGCTACCAATATCTCAACGTGGTTACAGATGTAATTACCTTGGACTGTATGAAAAAATATTGTGAATAGTTCATTAATACTTCATCTGCTTAATTTGATAGTATAAATTAGCAAATAACAATAATTATAACTATTTCGTACCAGTGTTTGCAGAATCTATGATTAATTTGCATATAGTGCATTAAATACCATTATCATATATACATAACAAATCGATATCATTACTCATTTATAATATATTTTTTTCCTGTCAAAAAATTACTTCAAAGATGTATGTATCAAAAAAACAAAGTAATATTTATTTTTTTTGGAAAATATACTTCCAAGCCTTTTTGTACTGCATTCTCCTACATGTTTGACGTATAAAATAAAATGCTGTATACTTGTAATGTACTTTACATATCCATTTTAAAGATATTTAAAAATAAAAATATATAACAAGACCTCTTAGTCATTGTATATCTATTAGAATAATTGAAACCTATTTCTTTGTTACATATAAATAACAAATTGAAGCAAATAATGACATCACTGTGCATTAAGAATTTATCGTGCTATAACATGGTAGCAGGCACGTGGCACTCTTGTACAAAATTTAGATTTACTGAAACATTCTATATTAGAGTTAAAGAAACAAGCAGTATAGCATTATAATTGAACATTTTTTTAAATAAGAGTGATAAGAATGTTTGATAAATTGAAAATACATTTAATTATTTTAAATTCCATCAAATAAGCATATTCAGTTTGTATTCGCTATTAATAAAATACAACTATCTGAGAAATAGTTATTAAAAAATATATAGTATTAAAAAATGAATTTAAGAATAAATTGTCTGAAATTAATCACTTCTACAAATCACAATTTTGAAAGATAAACGATTTCTATCCTTTATCCTTTTGAACCACGAAGCCTGCAACAATGTTAAGTCTTTTTCCAATCAAAACAAAATTAACACAGGACATAGACTGTAATCTCAGTGCATAAAAAATTTTTTTTACGAATGTATGTACCAAGTATATTGGCAACACTAAGCAAATGTAAAATTGCTATAAACTTGTAACAAGACATTCAAATATGTTAAAATACGTGTGGGCTACATAACTATAAATCAATTATGTTTAGAACTAATAAAAATTACATAAATATAAAAAATGTTTGTATATCCTGTAATACAAATGTTTATAGAAACACTTCCTAATTTTATAAGAATGCAAAATAAAATTTCAATACAATGTGTAATTGTGAAATATTTCTTAAATTATTCTCTCTCGCTCGCTCTCGCTCTCTCTCTCTCGCTCTTATATTCTATAGTGAAAAATACTTATGCTGTAAATTTGCTTACTAATTCTAACAATACAACAAAAGTGTAATAATCTTCATAACAATGGAATGTATTTATGCTTTACGTTCTATAGTGTAGGAATGTTCAGTGTTGTCCTGAAATTGTGTTTATAAAATTATGTTATATTGATTTTAAAGTGTAACCACGTTGATTGGTCAGGAACACACCTGCTTTAATTGTATATACATAGAGATAAAAGTCGATTCAAACTAAGTGATTTCATTGTTCTACATATACTCTGAATAATGCAGAAATAAGTAACCTTATCTGTTTGCTATTTTAACAATGAATTTATAGAAACATGTATTGAATAAACATTTTTCTATTCAAGATGTAAATCTTAGACGAACAAGTGGTTTTGATGATTGTACTCTAAATGATATAAAAAACAGTTATCAACTTTTTTCATTTGTAACTAATAAAAGTATAAACATGAAAAATATGTGAAATAAGAAACTCAACCACTAAGAATGCAAAACAAGAAATGTCACGTCAGTTAAGTGATCAATCTCAATTATATAACTTATTATGAATATACATAAACATAAACAGACACATATTGTTTAATATTAAAATTTGAGTATGTATTGGTGACTCGCCTACAAAGCTTAACAAGAGAATGCACATATTATATAAGAAGTATATAAGAGTGACACATTCTTACTATAAATTTTTTTTTATGAGTGTTCTCCTAAATAATGTGTTGATAAATATTTTTGTAAAGAATGCTTATTCACACAAATATTCACATATGTGTTTGTTCACGTTTGAATTGATCTCACCATAAGAATATTAATTGAAATCAATGATTTCTTCTTGAAAGAAAATATGTCATATTGCATTACAAATAACACTGCTATAGTGAAATTACATTCAACAATTATTTTCTAATTAAACTGTACATGAAATGTTTTAGTTATAAATGTTTTAGTCTTAAATAGGATTAATCTTGTGCAGATGGAATTGTAAGTCACATCAAAAGATCCTGAAATCTCTTTGTTTGAATCAGTTTGCAGTATTTAATATTGATGACTTCAGAGTAGTCATGTGCTACCAAAAACAAAATTTGTGAAGAAAGCAGGCTGTACATTTTTACAAACAGATTTTGATTTGTCAAGCATTTTGTTGATCCACCATGAATTGTACTTAGTTATTGCATCTTATTTGCGGCATAGTATATTAATACGAATATGTTTATCAAGATATTGGATTGCCCAAAAATTTCGTTTCTTAGTCTAAAGCTTGTATAAGAATTGAGATATTAAAAATTAGATATGCAAAAAAAAACACGTAAGCTCCTAATTTCCTTCAACTAACTTCAATTTTTATAGATAATTATTTTAGTTTTACGCATTTAGCACCATTACCTTGGAAAAAAATAATTTGATTTATTTTTAGGCAATCCATTTTTAGACGGATAATTTATCAATATTGCTATCGATACTATACCAGTATCTTCAGTTAAGTGAGGTAATTAATGACATTCAGTCATAAAATCAGACAAGAATTATTCTGGTAAACACAACAAGACTATTACAAAGTTTTTTTTTAGAGAGACATAACTAAGTATCCAACAATCATTAATGTAGCTGATTACTTTCCACTTCTTAAAGTATTTTAACATTGAGATAATTGGCTTTAAGAATAATAATACTAGACATATTTACAGAATAACGTAGAAGGCAGCTTGTCTGAAAATCCAATTAAAGTCTTAGTATTACAATTCTAATTCAATTAACAATGTATCACAATATTTCAAACAAAAACATTTCACATTCTGATTTTGATTATTTCGTGCAACAAATTGAGTTGAATAGCGTTCCACTTTTTTTTTTGTATCAATGCTATTTTCTTATTGCCTTACAACATTGTAGATATGCTAACAACACTTGTTATACAAGTCTATTGGAACTTTCAGATGATTTTTGTTGTTAATTCTTAGATTTATAATTTATACGAAATATAATTTTACATCTTATTGCAGTAGTAACAAAAGGCATTGGCAGTTTAGTAGGTTTTCTCGTATTTAGCTCATTTTAATAAGACGTTTTATACTTTTCGTAAATAGCTAAAAATATTTTAATATCATGTTACAAGAAATTCAGAATATTCGTTCAAAAGTTTCCATTTTTAAATACTGTTAGAATATATCAAATACAAATTTATGATCTGTACAAAAATATGTTTCTATTGAGAAATATTATATAAAATACGGAAAATATAACACTTTTGGACACAGATTCAGACATTTCCCTTCTACGTTTTTTGTAGAAAAACTTATAAGTATTGAGCCATAAACGGCAGTGCCATGTCGAAAACCAAAATAATTCTGCAAGTTTGTGATCCACCATAATCTGCATTAACATATTTGATATCCCAATGTAGGATATCAAGTATGAAAAGTTTTAAGAAAAATAGCATCTTGAAATACTTGCAGAACGTAAAAGCTGTACTTGCTCTTTCAATTATAATTCTTTTGCGCAATTAGCTGTAATACCCGTTGTAAAATTTGATATATTTTTATCCATATTTATGTCTTCAAGCTAAAAAAGAATTATAAGCGGAATATTCAAACTATGTTAGAAAATTATGTTACTTGGTAACATATATTAAACAAGAAGACCTTTGACTCACGTTGTATTTACTTACACATGAAGTACTGCTTAACATGTCATCAATTTCCTCGATTTCTTCGCTTATTTCTTCGCTATGCACACTTTGTGTTTTATCTTGCTTTTTTGTTTGTAATTTTATTGGGCTATTTGATTTTTCAGGTTCTTTCGTAGGACTTTGATCGTAAGCACTACCGGATGCAGACGAAACGAAATCTTCTTCGTAATTATCAACACCATCTGTTCCTGAAAATATTATTTTGATAATGTATGTGTAACGTATATGTAAAAATTAGTAATCACACTGTGAATGTTTATGCAAATACAATTTACATTTATACAAAAATGTTGGATAAAATTTTAATTCTACTCTGAGTTCAATAAAATCTATATCAAATGAATTAATAATAGATTTCTATTAATCTCTACGTTCGTAAATTCGTCTCTAGAGATATAGATTTGCATAGACATCTACAATCTGTAAATGTTAAACGCATACCAACATACCAAGTCCGATATCCATCAATTCTTTTAGATCATTAATATTAGTCTTTTTACCAATTAATGGTGGGAGATCACTAAGTATAGAATGAGATTTCTTATCTAAAGACGGTAAATCTTGTAAAAAGGATTCAGTATTATGTATAGTATTGATATTTTCTCTTTTTCCATCAACAATAATTTCTTCAAAGTATACAGTTTTCCCAAAACTATTTCCAGTATTAACTGACTTTTTATTTTGTACGTTATTTGTTATTTGTAAATCCAAACTATTTATATTATTTTGCTTACTTATATCTTCATTTTGATTTGTTTGCAGTTCAGTAACTATAGATTCATCAAACTTAATTAAAGGCTCGGTTTTATTTAGTAAATTTGTTTGGATGGTTGTATCTACTTCAGTCTCCTCTGTCACGTGATTCATCACTGTAGTTGTGCCATTCGGACTTACAGAGAGTGTATCAAAATGCATATTATTGTTCCCTGTGCTATCAATTCCATTATCTTTTTCCGAGTCCTCAGAAGCGATACTTTTCCTGAGAGAGTTACTTTGTTTTTCACAATTCGATCGATCTATTGAAATATCATCAAAAGACATTTCTTTACTCGTGTTATCGTTTATTGTCATATTTATTGGAAGTTTTGGGCTTTGTTGCGAAACACTCTCCAGTTTACCCGAAATATCATTATTATTAGATAAGGATGCTGTTTCTTTATGTAATACCTTCGGAATGGAAATCTCAAATGTTGCATTAGCAATATTTGTTTCACTTTCATTGGTCTTATTAAACCTGCTGTTATTAGTTTCATTCTGTAATATTTACATTGTTTAATTACCGTGTATAAGCATAACTAAATGTTTCATATTATAAAATACAATCAAAATTAAAATATTTTCATCATAAATACCTTTTGCGTGTTATTAAAGGCACTAATCATGCTATTTTTTAAAATTTCTCCGAGTAATGGTTCATTTGATTCAATACCTAATTCTTCGCATAATTTATTTCTTCCAACATAACTATATTCTTTCCCAAAGTATGTCTCTGGATCATATACAGATATTGTATAATCAAGACCAAAATATTCTAGGAACTCCCTAACCAAGGAAAACAATAATTTTCCTTCTGAATTAGCCAGGTACTGTTTTACAGTTTTATTGAGAAGTGGTTCTGGATTCTAAAATATTAATTTAATTATATATCACTAATATCTTAAATTTTCATTATTATTTATAATAAAAAAAAGCCTTCAAAAATTAAATTACAGATGAATAAACTGCTGTTTTTACACTGTTTGAATGTATTATATAGTTATACTATATTATAAGCTATGATTTATGATGGAAGTGAAAGCACAACAAATATTTTTATGACTAGAAGTATCAAACAAGATTTCTTAGCACATATTACAGTAAAATTTTGACATACCATTACTGATTCTTGTTCTTCTAGAGCTAAGAACACACTTGCTCTCAGTTCTGCCTATAACATTACAAAAGACTTTGAAAAGAGTACCACAGTAAAAATTTGAAAAATTTCAACAAGTTCTTTGACACAATATACATAACCTAGAAAAAAGGCGTGATTTTTATAATTTCGTTTTAGCATACCCGCACTTTTGCAAGAACACCATTATTCTCAAGGGTTTGCACCACCAAATCCCGCAATTCTGTATCTTCCTCCATGGAAATGTTTCCGTCTATCATGATTATAAATAAAAATTACTCCCGCAAACACTCAAGAAATGTAAATATTTACGCTTTCCATCGCGTGTCTTCTTTTCACAGATGTTTATCTAGAGATTATTTTTTCCCCGTCTAGGGAGTTTAAGAAAGTTTATATTCTTTTCATATACATATATATATGTGTAAGAATGTATTTTCGTGTTCTTCCTTTCAATTATGTGAAAGTGTATATATAAAACTAAAATAGAGCTTATTACACAATAGTTGCTGCAGAATACAAAACGTAAAGTAAGTCATCAAATTTAATACTTTGTTCGAATATATTACAATATGTCAGTATTGCCAATATACTTTAGTTTGTAATTATTATCCTATTTTTATTAAAATTAAATCGAAAAAAAATAAATAACAATATTTCTCCTATTTAACCAGTTTTATATGCATTTATGCAAATAATTATGTTAATTTCTATAACGACATATTTTAAAAACACCGGAAGTGCCATAGCTATATACTTGAGTGTAACGAACGTTTCGAAAGTTTAAATTTCACATTACATACATATACTACTTACTACATGTTACGACTTATTGATTTTTTAATTTCACATGTATGAAAGTCATGTAGAATATTATGATTTACATATTTATTTATTTCAACATTTCATCGAAATCGAAATTCGAGTAACAATAAAATTCATTTGCAAGATTATTTTGATGGTGAGGTACAAAATTACAAATTTTAACGTCCAATAGTCTTTCTGCTAATTCTGCCATAACAGCACCTGGTAACAAAAAGAAGAAAATATAGCAATTCTTAATAATAAATAAAACTGAATATACTTACCTGTACAAAGAACAATATTTTTTTTTGTCAAGAATTTTATTGTAAGCGCAGTTTTTGTTAAACATTCATCAGAAAGAAACGGTGGATCAGCAATGACTAAGTCATAATAACCTGCTTTATTTCTTTCTAAATCCAATGGAAATTTATAATCATATGGTACATAGTCAGAACCAAAAACTTTAAAGCGTTTGTCATACTCGAAAAGAGTTACTGTTAACAAAGAATTTGATTAGTAATATTAACAGTCATATTACACAAATAATAGATGTATACCTAACAAATAAATACCTTGTCGTTTATCACAGACTCTTTTCAATTTACTATAAAGTGTAGGACACGAAATTAGAGCAATCTTTCCCTCAGAATTTATAGAATTTATAGCACCTTTGACAAGAATATCTGTAGTGTTTTCATCATACCAAAACTGACTCAATTGCTATTAATATTAAAAATTAAGTCCATATTGGTAATATTACTGTTACAAAATATGATAAATATATATGAATATAGTTATTAAGATACAGCAAAAATTCACTTACCCAGTTTTCATCAAAACAAATATCTACGTTTTGACTTTTTGAAATACATTCTAATTCATTTTCCCTTTCTTCTTTCTCTTTAAGAAATTCATTTAATGCAGCAAGTGTTGTGGGACATAATTGTAAATCGTCATCAACGCTGATACTCATTTTCTAACAATTTGTCTATATGCATATATTTTATTAATAAAGATACTAACTTATTGATACGATCAATTGAACAAATCGATTGTATTGAATATTGCGTACATGTATCATGTGTGAATTATAACCATGCAACTATTGTTTCTAAATATATTACCTGCAATAATGTATATGTACAAATACAACACATAAATGAAATTGTTGATTTTATTACTATGAAGAATTTTATTGCTGTGTATAACAAAACAAAATAAATAATCCCTTACACTTACATATTCTTATATGCAAAAAGTCTTATAATTACCTTTCTAATACATGCATGAACTATTTACAACAACGATATTAATTTGATAGCAAACTATTTGGCAAATAAATTTCTGTAGATTTTTTTACTGAACGTGTTCAAATGTATGGAATAAAACTTTTATTTAGTACCGAATACATAAAAATTGACCTTTCACAACAAAGATTATGTATATCCCTCCTTTTCTTATTTTCACATAACCCCAACCTTGTCCTGGGTTATCGAATTGTATGGTATCAATGCTATAGAATTGATTTGCCGGTTCCAAAATTAAAGACAACGTTTCATTGTTTCTTGGAAGAAAGAACGACATATGACAATGGAAATAGACGAAAATATAAAATTGTTCCAATCAATTGGCTTGAGTGAACAAAAGGCTAAAGAAACATTAAAAAATAAACAAGTTTCTAGCCATTTGAAACTTGCAATAACCGAGGTTAGCAAATTATTTAATACTTAAGATTACACATGCTTATAGTAATATCGTCATTGAAACAGTTGAGCCTTTCATTTACTTCAGTTTATCATTGATATATGTATTTTTATTGATTTTAACAAAATCCTATTTTAACTGTTGAGTATTATGTCACCATTGGTACATTTAATTGTACCATATGTAATCGATAATTATGAAATTTTCAGGCAAGTAAATATGAAGTTATTACTCCAGAAATTGGAATTTTATTGTATCATCTTGCTTCAAAAATCAAGAATCAAATTTCTGATAAATTACCATTTGCTGTTAAATACATAGCTGAGAAAAAGTTAGATACAACTCAAAGAGTCGATGCAGCATTGAGTTTTCTACTTCATCATGTAAAAGAAACAATTGAGATTTCAAATTTTGAGAAAGAGTGTGGTATAGGTGTTGTTGTTACCCCAGAAGAAATTGAAACTGAAGTAGAGAAAGCTATAAATGAACATAAATCAGAAATATTAGAGAAAAGGTATTAAATTGTTTCTTTGTAATTAGCTTTCAGTTAACGTTGTAGTTAACGAATTCTAAATCACAAAACTATATATATTTACAGATATCGTTTCAACATTGGTCCGTTAATGCAAAGTGTTCGTAATAATTTAAAATGGGCAGATGGAAAGGCAGTTAAGAATGAATTTGATGTTCAAATTCTTGTACTGTTAGGACCTAAAATTGATTTAGATTTTAGACCACCTATTAAATTCGAAAGACAGTCTGCTTTGCCAAATATACAGAAGGAAAAGAGTAAGTTGTAAATTAATAATTAATTCTTAATCACCAAATGGACTCTTATGTATCCCAATTGTTTTCTTCTTGCCGCAAAAAAATTTTTCTATTTTCTTTGAAAAATGTAACATTAAAACCAATTTGATCTTTGTATTAAGAGCAGTAGTTTCATTAAAATCTAATTTATGATCGCTACCCCAGCAGTTGAACCCTAGTAAAAAATGTTTTGTTAAAATTTCTAAAAGATAAATTATTTGATATTTTCTTATTTAGAAGAACCAAAAAGTGTGGCGGTGTCAAGTGAAAAAGTAGAAGCTCAAACAATAAGTGAATTAATGAGAACAAAAGTTCATTTTCATAAACCAGGAGAAAATTATAAGACTGAAGGATATGTCGTAACTTCAAACACGCACAAATTATTGCAAGAACATTTGAAAATAACAGGTGGTAAAGTAAGAACTAGGTTCCCGCCAGAGCCCAATGGAATTTTACATATTGGGCATGCGAAGGCTATCAATATTAACTTTGGGTATATTTTATGTTCTAGTGTTTCTTCCTCTTTTCATTTCTATGTTTATTATGATTATTTATTTTCATCCTTATTCTTAGCACATCGAATTATGCAATAAAGACTTCTTTTATTGTAGGTATGCTGCAGCTCATGATGGTATATGTTACTTACGTTACGATGATACAAATCCTGAAAAAGAAGAAGAAAAATTTTTTGTTGGCATTCGTGAAATGGTAGAATGGCTTGGATATAAACCAGCTAAGATTACATATTCTTCTGACAACTTTGAACAGTTATACGAATGGGCTATTAAACTCATAAAGAAAGGTTTGGCATATGTATGTCACCAATGTAGCAAGGAAATAAAAGGCTTCAATCCTCCTCCGAGTCCATGGCGGAATAGACCAATTTCTGAAAATCTTCAACTGTTCCAAGTAATTGAATTTTTCATAGATAAATAAACTTCTACCAAGATGTAAAATATTGCGTCAACATCATATCGGTTTTAAGTTCCTGTAAAAGTTATATAAATTAATAGTATATTAGTTGTAATTTAATTATGTTTCATATAGGATATGAAAGATGGCTTACTTGAGGAAGGTGAAGCAACATTGCGTATGAAAATAACATTAGAAGAAGGAAAACAAGATCCAGTTGCATATAGAATAAAATATACTCCTCATCACAGAACAGGAGATCAGTGGTGCATTTATCCTACTTACGATTTCACTCATTGTTTGTGCGATAGTGTTGAACATATTACTCATTCTCTCTGCACAAAAGAGTTTCAATCTCGACGATCATCATATTATTGGCTTTGTAATGCTCTCGATATTTATTGTCCTGTACAATGGGAATATGGAAGGTTAAATGTGACCTATACAGTTGTTTCGAAAAGAAAAATTGCCAAACTAATTGATCAAGGTTTTGTATCTGACTGGGATGATCCTAGGTATTTTATTATAATATTATGTACCTAAAGACCTAAAACCTTAAGTTATTATATATTCTAAAATTATGGCACCGTTTCTTTTTAGATTATTTACGTTAACAGCTCTTCGCAGACGAGGTTTTCCTTCTGAAGCAATTAATAACTTCTGTGCACAAATGGGTGTAACTGGTGCTCAAGCTGTTGTCGATCCAACCGTTTTAGAAGCATGTGTTAGAGATGTTTTAAATGTTACTGCAAGTCGACATATGGCTATTTTGGATCCACTGAAAGTGACTATTAGTAATTTTCCACATGAAAATCCTATGAAATTGTCTGTTCCCAATTTTCCTAATGAACCAGAAAAGGGACAACACAATATCATTTTCGATGAAGTTATCTATATTGAAGCATCTGACTTTCAAGAGGTACAGTTACAGTTTTATATAATATAATGGAGAATAATAATTATTGTAATTATTTCTAAATTTTATTATATACTTATTTGATTATATACTGATTATTATAGAATGCCACGAAAGACTTTCGACGCTTAACACCGAATCAGTTTGTTGGTTTGAAACATGCAGGAGTAGTGTTAACAGTCCAAGAGATAGAAAGAGACAGCAGTGGTAACATTATAAACATTATTGTCAAACAAGAACCTGCTTCTGAAAGCAATAAACCTAAAGCTTTTATACATTGGGTATCAAATCCTGTATTAGCATCGATTAGATTGTATGAACGCCTGTAAGTAGTTGATAAAAATTACATACATTGAATATTGGTGAAAATTAATGATGTAGAAGTATTATATGCTTATAGTTTCATTAGATGTAAATATTATTAACATTTAAAATACTTTATCTACTCTCATGTGTAATATAATTATTAGATTTAAACACAAAAATCCAGAAGATGTAAACGAAGTACCAAACGGTTTTTTGAGCGATATTAATCCAAGCAGTAAAAAAGAAATTGTTGGATACATCGATGCAAGTTTAGCAGATCTGGCGAAACCTATGGAGTCGTTCCAATTTGAACGCATTGGCTTCTTCTTTGTAGATTCTGATACTACACCAGGAAAGGTAAAAATGTGATCTGTCATATAAATAGTAGAGGTGTGCGAAAATTCGCAAAATTTAGAATAAAATTCTCAACCCGACATTTTCACAGACCTCTAATAAATAGTTATGTCTTTACTATTTTACTTCTCTGTTTACAGGTTGTTTTTAATAGAACTGTAACATTAAAAGAAGATTCGAAAAAGGTGTGAACCAAGTTAATATGTAGATGGAAAATTTAATTTAACAATGTTTTACAACATTTGTAACATTTTGTATAATATTTATAAATAACATCTGTGAGAGATTTAAGAGGCGTGTTACTTCTGAATTTTATTACAATTTCAATAAAGTTTTATTAATAATATTTTTAGACAATTAAAAGACAATAAATATGTGTAATTAATTCATCACACAGTTCATCATGCAAGATTCGTACGTAGGGATCATATACTTGATATTTATAAAAGCATCTTCACCCCCATATAGCTCGAGCACTTCAAGCGTTTCTTGTATCATATCAGCAGGGTTTTCTCCTCTTTGCTGTGCGTAATCAATCCCTTCCCCGAGGTTGACTAAAATATTAAATTCAATTATTATTTTCACGTAAACACGTCATCACTAATAGAAAAGTTTTACCATTTTTATCTTTTAACAAATTAAGAACTGGTAAAATTTGTCTAAAATATGGCACTAACGCCTCCCCAACGCAATCTGCTGAACGTACAAGTTTCTGGAGTGTTCTCATTGTAAAACAAATGATTTCTGGCATTTTTGTATTCAAAGCTTCTGTAACGAATGCGTATATAGTGCAGTGTGCGAACATATAATTTAAAAGATTGTTAAAGAAAAGAAAGAAATTACTTTTAATAGGAATTATTAATTGTGGTACAACTGGTAAAATTTTTGGACCTCCCTGTTCCAGCATATCAGTTATTCCTTGTTCTACTAAAAATTTATATGGTTCTTCAGTTTCCGTTACTCCGTCGAAAAATAATGGTAAGTAATGATGAAAGTCTAAATTTTCGATTTCAACTTTCCAACTGATTTTAGGTCCATACGAATCGGTTTCTAACGTAATTGGAAAGACACCTCGTTCATAGAATTTTCGAAAAGTGGATATTTTAGGTGGCTGCGGAATATACAAACCGCATCGCGGAGGTTTTGCAACTACAGTGTTTTCCTGCGAAAGTAATATTAAATGAATATGTCTAGATGGAAACTAAATAAAAACAATAAAACCTTACCTGCAAAGCCTGAATTGTAAAAGCAGGAACAACTCTTGGTTTCTTGTTTTTATATCGCGGAATATCTTTTCGAATTTCACTCCAAAATTCTTTTTCGTTTACCATTTCGATATTTTATTATAAATTTAAGAAATTCCTTGTTGTGTTAACACCTTTATGTTCAAGGTGAAATATGGTAAAAAATTTCAAATTGAAATCATATCAGTTTCATAAACGATGTAGAAATGATGCTGAAGAAACTGAGCGAGAGTTATATAAGATGCAACCAATATATGGATTAAACATGTTGTTCCTTAGCAACTAATACGCTATTCAATGAATCACAATGATACACTTGTATATGTATATTTCTTTGAAAGTATATTTTTCCTTCAAAAAGATCAATAAATCCCAACAGAGAGACTATATGTATATACGTACAAAATTATTCGTATGATTATAATACATTTACCTTTTTATATACATTAAATATTTTATTACGTAAAGTACATAACAATTAATTTACGCTTTAGATGTACTTTTTGTTATTTTCTTGTGATACTGTGGATCATCAAATATCAAATCCCTCTTGTTTGGTTCGTCCTTGTCAGCTGTATTTTTATATTAAGGAAAATATCATATTAAATATATTACATGAAGCAAAACATTTTAAATTTTAAATAAATGAGTAGAATATTTGGAAATTTAAATGAGTAAATTATAAAAGGATATTTGTGAAGTAGTTTGAAGATTCCTGTGCCTACTGGAACTGGAATACCCATTATGATTGATTCAGACACACCACAGATTACATCTTTCTGCCCATAATAAGCTGCGTCAAATAGATGATCTGATGTTTTTTCGAACTGTTGAACAGGTATTTATTAATACGTTTATTTGAGGTTGAAATGCACAAAGGTATCATCATATTAATAAGGGATATCTTACCGAAGCTAAATTTAAGACAGACTCCTTCATTTTCGCCAAACCTTGTCTCGTAATACCTAACACTTCTCCTCTGCTAGTCATCAAATCTGCTACGAGCATCGGATGCCTTCGATCGATACTCATTCCATGGTTTTCCATCACTAATTTAATTTCTGTCATTATTGTTGCTCTTGCTGCTTCGATTCCCAAAGTTTTGAAAACCTAGAGCAATGTATTATGTATATAGTATGTCTTAATTATTTATATCATCAGAAAAATGTTATATTTTATACTCACCTCCAACGTATTATTCGACGTTGTTTTTCGCCCTAAAACACCGAGAGTTGCCATGACTTCACGCATATTGTCTCCTTCAACAAACAGTTTGTATTTCGTTTTACCACTTGAATCGTCATTATGAATGACGGCTCTAGAAACTGACGGTAAACCCTACGATGTATAGTAAGATAATAAGGTATAGAAAGCTTTGAAATTTTTGTAAATATTTATTGTCGATTTAGTCTTGGTATTTACCTTTACAACGATGTTCGGAATTGTCTCTTTAAGTTGGGTGAGAGCATAATTTAAACTGTACTTATTTTTGCTGGGATTCACTGTGATTATTGAATCGCCTCTAACATTTACTAATTTCGGGTTCAGCCTTAACTTTGATGTACAGATCCTACAAAGACACAAAATTGGTTGGAAAATGCATTTCTAGATGTTATAAAAAGATTCAGATACTCACGAGTAACGGATTGAATTCACGTCTACCTCCAATTTCAACAGTTTTATTCTATCAACATCTAACTTTATTAATAAGAAACAATCGTCCGGTAGATATACTTCTTCAATGTATTCTGTTACTTCTCCCAAAGTGGTTTTTTCTATTCTACCTTTCACTCTTCTAGCATATTCTGGATCAGCATCATTTTCCTAATAGGAATGAAACAAAGAAAAATACAAATTAACTTAATATATACGAATTAGTTAGGTACCCGACGTTTTCGGGTTCTCATACACCTCTAATACGAATGTAAAAACCGTGCATTAAGAATAAAACTTACTAGAGCTGCTGTGATAATGGGCGTGCTAATCCTGGGATTTGCGTTAATGATTTCTTTGATACGCGGTACACCCTGAGTAATGTTCATAGATGCTACACCAGCAAAATGGAAAGTTTTTAAGGTCATTTGTGTGCCCGGCTCTCCAATACTTTGTGCAGCAAGTGCACCAACGGCAGTGCCTGGCTCAATTTTCGCTCTCATATATTTCTCTTTGCAAGTATGAATAAATTCTACTAATTGAGAAACTGTAAGTCGCTCAAGTTGTAAAATTACAGGTACATTCTGTGGAACATTATGTCGAAGGCGAGCTATTTTACGCGCTACGCTTTTAAGAAATGTGCTGCAATAATAACATAATATGTAACAATTATTTTCGGAGTGCCCTCATTGAGGATAAATTTGATATCAATGTTATAATTACGATAATTCTTGTTTGAACTCCTTGCTGAGACATTCATACTCTTCGGAATTCAGCAGTTCATTTGTAGCTTTTATTATGCTAGGACCGTCTAATGGCTTCTCATTCTTGCACGATGATTTAGCTCTCACATGATCCAATATTCTTTTACAATCTACTGGGCAATCTTTTCCTGTTAACAATTTGTATTTTGCTTATTTACTCAAACGCAGAGGATCAAATTTAGGGACTGCAAGACAATGTGAGTGGTAGGGGAAGGGACACCCTTTTCAGACGGGTGTCGCCCCTATATCAGTAAACAAATGTCAATTTTTAAATAATATCAAGTAAATCATTAAACATGACATCTTTTCTTTAATTTCACTTTCAATAATATCATAATAAAATAAAAAATATAAAAGTAGTTTCAAACCTTCCATGTAGGTAGGATCTAATGCATCTCCGCCATACAGTATTTGTACAATGTCTCCCACTGAATTACGAACTGTCATATCATAATGAAGGCACAAATCTTCTAAACTCTTAACTAATCTTCTTTGCATATAGCCAGTTTCTGCAGTTTTAACTGCCGTGTCCACGAGACCTTCTCTTCCACCCATTGTATGAAAGAAAAATTCCGTTGGCGTTAAACCAGAGTAAAATGAATTCTGAACGAAACCTTTAGCTGCAGGGATTTTCGAATGTCGTTCGAAATGCGGCAAGGCTCTGTCTTCAAATCCATTTGGAACTCTTTTACCGCTAATAGCTTGCTGTCCTACACAAGCTAATTAATGCGAAGTAAATAAGTAATTGAAACTTTACTGAGATGCTCATAGAATAAAAGCTTTTTGTAAACAGAACTATAATACGTACCAATCATCTGTGAAATATTAATGAAACTGCCCTTACTTCCAGATAAGGCCATAACTAAAGGGCTATTACTAGGGTGAAGTTCTTTCAAACATGCTTTACCAGCATGATCACGAATTACTGAAAGTTCCCTTAATATCATTGACTCCAATGTTTCTTCTTCCGAACATCCAGGTTGGCATACAAGACGTCCTTCTTCCATTTGATGAATATACTCTGTACATTTAGAGTATCTAAAGCAGAGTATAACTTATTAATGATATCAATACGTATTATTATTAATACTAGGGTGTGCGAGAACCCGACATTTTTGCACACCTTTAATTAATACACATTTCTTTCACTTATTCTTACCCAGCATTCAGAAGCTCGTGCTTAGCTTTAAGAAGTCCCTGTCCAGGAGTAACATCACCGATACCAATAGAAAAACCACGATTCATAAGAAAGAAACTAGCCATTCGTCCTAACCGCCACATAGCAATTGTTGCGGTATCTTCACCCCAATCACGCAAAAGAATGTAAAATATGTTTTGCTTTGATCCAGAACCCAATGTTGACTTATCCATAGACCCAGCAATTAATTCCGAATTTCGAATAATGACATCTGCAATTTACCAATTATTTTTATTATGTTAATGTATAAGTATTTAGTAAGGTATACATACATGAATCGTTTATACACAATTCTTCGTTATTAGTGTAAGCTCTTCCTTTGGTCTTTAAATTAGCTTTGATGTTGCATGAATCATTAGGTTTCAAAATCAAACTAAAAATTTGTTTTCCTGTCCACAACATGGTTGGCTTTAAGATAGCAGGTTCAGGTAGATTTATAGACATAGCAAGATCGTTCCCTGCTAGAAGACAACCAGCCAATTGACTTGCTTGAGATTTATTTAAGAACATATCCTTTTGAGTTAACAGATATCCTCCAGTGATAAAGTCCTGTGTTGCTGCTATTAATAATTCTCCATTGCGAGGTGTAACTAAATTTGATTTATTCTGAAGGAAAGTAGATAAAAATTGATGTAGTTATATTTTTCACGTACATACGCAACATAAATTCGAATGTAAAACACACTGTACGTTACCCCCATTAAAACCAAAGCTTCTGCCCTTGCTTCTTCAGTTTGTGGTAAATGCAGATTCATTTCATCACCATCAAAATCGGCATTATACGGAGTGCATACACATTCATTGAATCTAAATGTCCGATGTTGTAATACTTTTGCTTTATGCGCCATAATACTTAATTTGTGTAAAGATGGCTGTCGATTAAATAAAACTACGTCGTCGTCTCTAAGATGCCTTTCGACGATATCACCGTACTGTCGAAAAGGATGAATATCAATTAATCGTTTAAGTGCGATGTAAAATTCTAAACTAATATTTGTGAGACAATGTTACCTGTAAATCTTGGGCAATTTTGTGTCGATTACCATATCGTAAGTATTTTTTGAATTGAGTTTTTTCCTTGCTGTATAAAATTTGCACCTGGATGTACATCCGGACCATTCTTCACTAATTTTCGCATTAACTCTATATTTGATGGATTTACTTTTTCTGGGTATGTTAAAATTTTTGCAACATGAATAGGCACGCCAACCTAATGAATATCATATTGTTACTTATCTTCAAGCACAAAAACTAATAAACAAATTTATAAATCGAAGCTTACTTGTTCAATTCTGAGATTAGGATCAGGTGAAATGACAGTACGACTAGAGAAATCAACACGTTTACCAGATAAATTACCACGAAATCGACCCTGCTTTCCTTTCAATCTTTGAACCAATCCCCTTCCAGATTTTTTTGGCTGAAATATATTAGAATACTGTGTAAACAACTTTTCCAGCCAATAAATAAACTATTTCATTTTTATTTCCTAAAAACTCACTTGCATGTTAAGCGGTATACCAGACATTTCGCTATTTATATAAAGAGCACAATGTAACTGGAGAAATTCCCAGTCTTCGCTGTACATTTGTACTTTGGCACCACTTTGTCGATGTTTTTGGATAACATCATTGATAAAAACTATCTCAGATAATTTCATTGTTAGGTGATCTTCGGTTGTACCTGCTTTCAAATCTGATACAACACTGGGTCTAATACAAATTGGGGGCACAGGAATTCTTGTTAGTATCAAATCTTTTGGCAATGCACACTCTACATTCATCAGTAGCAAGGGAATGTCACTTTCTGGTATCTTTTCTAGGATACTTTGAACCTAAACATCAAAATACAGTTGAAAGTGTTATAATAAAAATAAAAATGTCTAAAGCAGATTAAAGAATAACTATATAAATTTGAATATATTTACAATAATAAGGACACAATACTATTTACCTCTAACGGATTTAAGACGTTAATCAATCCACTTTGTAGTACTCCTTCTAAGGCTTTATTATCCTTAAGTACATTATTGTACTCTGCTAATTTTTCTTGAACAATAACATCTACTTTCTTTTTTGCTTTATATTTTTCATGAACTATTTTAAGTAAACCAGCTTTTTTAACTGTTCCGTTAAGGTCTCCACAATTTTGACAAACAGTAGTTTTTTTGGCCTTATCCAATATTTGCTTGCGTAAAGCTTTACGAGACAAATATCCTAAATTTGGATTTAAAGCTCTGGCTAAGAAACGTTTTTTGTCAGTTTGAGATAACATAACATGGGAACAATTCTACAAATTCAAATATTACGATTAGTGATATGATTAACATTAGTTGATAGAAATAAATATGAAATCAATGATATATTACTTTACAAATTGATTGTAGAATCCCAATGATTGCTCTAAAATAACCAACATGGAAAACTGGCAATTCCAAATCAATGTAACCGAAATGTCCAATACATTCGTTCAGAGTTTTGCCGCATGATACACAATTTGTTGTATTATTGCAAGTACCCTGAAAATTCACATCACAAAGGTATATATAATTTCAGAAGAATAGGTCAAGGATAAATGAAGAAATGAAGAAATTAACAATACCATTCTTCTATCAAGTACACCATAGGGAACTGGAGTATGTTCGACATCCTGATTATATAAATTCTTTGCCACAACATGCATATGAGCCTGCCTTTCCATGTTGTGGCGACTGTCCACTCCAAAGGATACATGGGAACTGATAGAAATAGAAGTTATAGTTTAAAATGATACACAAAATACTGGAACTTATAAATATTAACGAAACAGATTAAATTTTAGTTTTCTGATCCTATACAGGATGTTCCACTATGTGTGTCAAATATTTTAACGTGTTCTGTGCAGAGTTATTTTTGCTTGACTTTTATACATACATTATCATAAACTATTTCATGATACAATGAATCTGCAAGAAATTAATTTTTATGCTAATATATTTTTTAGCCTTAAATTTAATATGAAATTATGTGTATGGTTTGTGTGGCTTAAATGGAAAGTTTAAGATTAGTAGTGCAATGACATGGAGCATGTTAACAGGTGACTCTATAAAATTATCTAGGTAAGACAAATTCAAGAATGGAGATTTTGATGTTACATGTATGTTTTTAAGGGAATAGACTCGTTTTTCCAGGATTGCAAGGGTGCGGGATGCGCGTTATCATTTCTTGATAATACAAAAATAGGGTTTTTCAGTAGTCAAAAACACTAAATAAAAGATCGATCTCGGCTGTTATCGTCCCCAAAAATCCTATTTTTTCGTTTACGATACAGATAATGATCTACCATGCAGGAGAGAGGTACAAATAACTGGCTTGCTATTAGTAGATCTGTATCATTAAGTTAGTCTTATCAGCTTGTATTTAGTTTTAGAATAGCTTATAAAATTGTCCATTAAAATATGTGACACATGTAGACAAACATATCATACAAAATAATTAAACCATCATTCCCATGAAAATATATGACATGTTTAATAACATGAAATATGACAATTTGGTAACAAGATATCTAGTCATGAACGAATGCACTAAGAGAATAAAGAATTTTTGATAGCATAAAGAATTTTTAATAGCATTAATAGCTTAATGTGATAAGGAAACTTGAAACTACTCTATGAAGTAGTACCAGTACACTATCCAGAAACAGAAACAATATCTAGGTTATCGTAAAGATGCATAAGAGAATGACTTTGAAGGTGGCAATAATCATTAATGTACAACTCCGACAATATATTTCTTACTAGAGTTTTAAGTAGGAGTACATCATGAAAATTATATTATATTTGTTAAAACTAGAATTCATATTAAAAAATTGAAAATATATTTCTGTAATGCGTTTAAATAATATACGTACATTTTACGGGCTACGTCTGTTTCTCTAAATTGTTCCTTCACCATTTTGGAGGTTATACTTTATTCCTTGATATATAATCGGGCGAGGCCTCTAACCGGCTCAGAACAAAACGTTCTCGTTCTTTTTTGCTTTCCTTCACACACAAATCAGCTGCTGCTAACCTACTTTTAAGCTGTCACCGTGGGTACACCGGTGTTTTGTATAAATTATTTTTAAAAACATTCGGGGAATTCTTTGTCAAACACGTGTTGTTTCTTGTTGGTGGTCAGTGCTGCCAGATGATCACAGATCACAGATGATATTCAATGGATATCATTCCCTCTCCTCCTTTTCCCCTTCCACTATCCCATTCCCCAACCATGAACACACAACGTCCCCCACTAAGCCGTAGACTGGTCGCGCAGTCGCGCAGCTGTTCTGGTCATCAGAGAGGGGGTACGTTATTTTCGTCCGATTTCCCCGTTCTGGCAGCACTGTTCGTAGCGTCCCGTTGTGCCATCTGGTGCCATCCCGAATTTGACAGTTTGGTAGACATTCGTGCTGTAAGATTCATGTAAACAGAGATATACTCTCTGATATAAATAAATTGGCGGCTACAAGAATACTCGGCACATTGGCACATACCTATTTACTTATAGAAGTTCCTAATGTTCCCAAGTAACTTTTCTTTTATAGTTTTTTGGTAGTAAATTACTTACGTATATTATGTACTTCACATGTACAAAATTCAAATTCTAATAAATTGTTCAGTTTGAAATTGCGTTTGATGTTGCTATTGGGTCTGACAATGAGAGTGACGCAATTGTTCAATTGACGTCGAGGTCGAGTGTGAATTCAATTGAAACATCTTTAATTTATACATCGATATTTTCTTAATAATATATCGGTAACTCTTTAAAGAATCTTAAAATCTTTAGATTTATCCAAATCTAAAATATGCCGAGGGTAAGTTTATATTATATATTATATATTATCGATCGAATGTTATTGGCAAATTTGGTTAGTTTTGTAAGGATTTGCGGTTTAAAATCTTTGCCAATAGACCAATTGTGATTTTGATTAAATTTAATGATTTTTGTTATTATTTATAGGATATACGATCTTATTTTCAAAGCGCTAAAACCAATTCTAGTGTTACTCACGCAAAATCTACGAAAAGGCGAATAATTTCCTCTGATGAGGACGATGAAAAAATACAATCGCCTATTAAGCGGTCCAAGGTATTGACATTTTTTTTATCATAGCCTAATTTTTTAAATTTATATTTTATATGTCATAATTATAACAATTTTATATTCTTACAGAAAAGGAAAACATTAGAGAAGAATGTAATTTCGATTGACTCTGATCAAGAAGCAAAGCAAAAGAAAATAGTTTCTCCTCGTGATATTTTCAGTAAAAAACCAATAAATAGGCAAGAAGCTCCAAAAATATCGAAAAAATTGCAGAAAAAGGTGCATATTATTAAAATAATCATATTCTTTCATATTACAAAAAAATTGGTGCAGGGACATAGTACAGAGACATAATGGTGCAATTGACATAATACAGAGACATAGTGGTACAATTGGTAATTTCTATAGTAATCATTGTTTATATCTTCTATTTCAATAACTAATTTTGGCATAAAAACAGAAAGACATAGAGAAATTAAAAAATTGTTCAATGCAGACAGTATCGTGTCAATTTGGTACATATATTAGATGATTGCATAAATTCGTGCTAATGTTTTTCTAATTGTAGAAAAGAATGGTGATAATATAATTGATTAATAAAGCTGTATTCTTTAAAATTTAAATTAAAATTTGCATGAACTTATGCAATTTGATATGTTTTGGGATTTTAAATGTGAATACTTCTTGAGCTTAGTTTTTATATAGTATGATATAATTTTGTTGTAGTATCTGCTTAATTTTACAGGAAGCTGCAAGTCATAATGATGTAGACTTTGAAGTAACTCTAAGCCAGTTAGATACATCTAACATTGAACAAAAATATTTAGAAGAGACTAAATCTAGCAAAGGTATTAACACAAATATGGTACGTGTAATATCTAAGAAAATGTGAAACCACAGCTATTTCTTATTTATAGATACCGTTCTTCAAAAGAATGATTCACCTAGAAGCAGTTTTGAAAATGATGATGGAAAGACAACACCAGTTAAAAATAAAAGTAAAATTAAAGAGGACATTGATCTAAATAATAAAAAACATGAAGATAAAACTAAGAAACATTCAAATGACAGTACAAGCGATAATACAGAACAGAAGGATTCTAAGCTTAATAGTAAATCAAAGCATGCAAAAAATACTTCCAAAGCAAAATCAAGTATTTATAAAGTGGAAATAGAGCAACCAAAAAAGATATCTCCCAAAAAGGTAGAAGTCTTGGATCAATATGAAAAAAGAGCAGAAAAAAGAAAGCAGGGCAGTGCAATGTATCAAAAATATCTTCAGAGGGGAGGAGCAAGGAATCCAGGTTCAAAAGAAATTCCCGAAGTATGAATATAAATATGGAATTGCAATCGTTTAAGGTCGTCGCTCACTTAACAGCACCGGTCCAACGTCAACATATTCGTTCATATCAAAAAGGGGAATATCGATGCTGTACTGTTGGGGATAGGTGAATGCGTTCACATTTGAATTATATATAATAATGTAGCACATCAATGGTGATCCGGTATCGTTCATGTGTGGTGCTGTTAAGTGAGTGACAGTCTTTATATAATTCGCTTAGTTTAGGCACTATATAGAATAGTCACATTCACTTTTATCTGTACAAGTATTTTACTTTCTTTGTGAAGTATTGTACAAATTTTGGTTCTGTTTTTCATTCTAGTATTGGTTGTATGAAAATATTTGGAGTAACCTCTATTAAATCCTATATAAAATATCTAGAGTTATAAAAAATAGATAGTGGATTCATTTATATAGAAGAAAAGTTCCTTAGTGGTTTTTTAAAACAAATGATTTCTAATAGAATTAATCATGGTGTGTAGGTAAATCATTCTATGAGATTAATATTGGTATCCTGTAATTGTAGTGAGGAGCAAAATTGAACCAATGAAATCTCTCTCTCTCATTTTTCCAGAACATCATTGTTTATGTGTTTATTAAAACGGGATCACAATAAACTTAAGGGTCACATGATTTTGCGTTCATTTGAACTTAAGAAACGATTTTAATATTTTTATTCTATTATATTTAATTTATTAAAGTTACAGTATTTTATTTCTGACTCAATTTTGCCTGAAAACCAAAATTCATTGGTTCACTTTTGCTCCTCACTGTAAATTTGACTTGACGCTTATACTTACTGACTATTTTAGGGCGCTGAATATTGTCTTGCTGGATTAAGTTTTTTAATTACTGGTGTTTTGGAATCTCTAGAAAGAGAAGAAGCTGAAGAACTTATTAAAAAATACGGTGGACGACTTTTACAGCAAGTATCAAGTAAAACTGATTATGTTATAGTTGGTGACGAGGCTGGTCCTGCAAAAATATCTAAGGTAATATTACTTATTAAATACTACCGATATTTTATGTGTAAATATTGTATATTACAATTTATATTCTCGTGTGCACATTTGGGTTTAGGCAAATAGTCTGAACATAAAACAAATATCGGAAGACGATTTATTAGATATAATTCGAACAAGAAAATCGGGTCAAGTTCAAAATGTCAAAGAGTCTCGTACAAAATCAAAAGATAGAATGAAACAGAAATCCATAGTATCTAATGATACGTCTCCCTCACCATCGAAAAGAGCAAAAACTACATTACATCAAGAAACAGAAAAATCACAATCACCACATAAGGAAGAAGATAGAGGCGAAGTTATGGAGAAGATACACGATGATAAAGACGTGATAAAAAAAGCAATTATAAAGTCGCCGGTTAAAGATGACAAAAAAGACGTGAAGAATACTAAAAATCTACAAACAAAACGAGACTCGTTACAAGATGTAAGATTCATTACTCAAGTACGAATTGAGCTGTTACAATTTTACGAGGTTCTAAGTTTATACGCATTTACAGATTAATAGGAGTGAAGCAGTACAGGCATTGGTTGAGAAATATAGACCTAAAGCTATGAAGCAGATTTTAGGTCAACAGGGTAACAAAAGCAATGCGAAGAAATTACATACATGGTTAAATAACTGGCATAAAAATCGAAGTAGTCAAGTAAAACATACTAAACCTAGTATGTTTCAATATTTAAGAGATAACAATTTAATAATATTTTTAATTTTAATAATTCTTTTAATGTATTTTTTTATTCGTGTTAGGTCCATGGGCCAAGGATGATAATGGATCTTTCTTCAAAGCTGCTCTATTATCTGGGCCACCCGGGATAGGAAAGACTACAACTGTCCAAGTTGTTTGTGATGAATTAGGTTTTGATCTTATAGAATTTAATGCATCCGATACTAGAAGCAAGAAACTTTTACAAGAGAGTGTATCTGAACTTTTATCTAACACCACATTAAAGGACTATTTCATAGGTACATATATTTATATATAAATAGTAATGATAAGCAAGACTTTAAAATGCCATATATTACAGATACTAAAAATAAACCAACATCAAAACATGTGTTGTTAATGGACGAGGTTGACGGCATGGCTGGTAACGAAGATCGCGGTGGTTTACAGGAATTAATCAGTTTAATTAAATCAACTGATGTACCAATTGTCTGTATTTGTAATGATCGGAATAACACGAAGATGAGAACGCTCTCCAATTACATTTTCGACCTTCGATTTCCGAAGCCTAGATTAGAACAGATTAGGGTAAAACAAAGCAGTCTTAAATACAAATATTAAGCTTATTTTTTCATGGTACATTATTGATTAAAAGTAATTTGTTATACAGGGAGCAATGAAATCGATATGCTTCAAAGAAAACATTAATATTTCAACAGAAGATTTGGATCGTTTAATTGAATCGACTAATCAAGATATACGACAAGTAATAAATCATTTAGCTCTGTTTGTTGGAAATACTGGTACTCAAGAAAAATCTCAGAAGAAACATATAAACAAAGATTTGAAATTGGGGCCTTGGGACGTTGTAAAACAAGTATTTTCTGCTGAAGACCACAAAAAAATGAACATTCATGATAAAAGTGACCTGTTTTTCCACGATTATAATATAGCATCATTGTTTGTGCAAGAAAATTATTTAGCAGTCGTACCGCATGGACCAAAGTATGTATAAAGTATTTAGTATAAGAATCATCTTTTACTTCTATTTCATGTATTATTTAAAATGGGGAGAATTGTTACGAAAAACAATTACACAATACAACAAAATTAATAGTTTAAATATTTTATAAAAGATATAGTTCTATAACTAAATAAATCTTTCTATAACTAAATAAAAGATATAGAAATCTTCTTTCCAGTGTAAGTTATTATATTTATTGTCTTATTTCTGTACAGAGATCAACTGTTGGAAAAAGTAGCTAAAACTTCTGAAAGTTTAGCAATGGGAGATATAGTTGAAAAATCAATAAGAAGTAACGGATCTTGGTCTCTCTTGCCTATGCAAGCTTGTTATTCTTCCGTCATACCTGGAACAGTAATGTCTGGCCATGTTGCTAGTCAAATTAATTTCCCAGCATGGCTTGGACGTAACTCAAAATCTGGTAAATTTGATAGGTAATATATTTATATGTATATGTGTTCTCTTTATGTAATATATTATGTCCCTTATACCATTTATGTAACGATTTAATTATATTGTAGATTAATGCAAGAGATTACTGTGCATACCCGCTTAACTACTGGTGCAAGTAAAGAGGCTATAATTTTGGACTATGTTAAACCCATCAGGGATGCTATACTTAGACCATTGGCAGTTGATGGTAGTGAAGGGATAAATGCAGCAGTAGATGTTATGAATCATTACCACTTACTCAGGTTAATTTTATTTATGAACAGTAATAATAAGAACATAGATAGAAATATTTGATCTTTGAGTAATATGAAATATTTGTATCATTACCAATATTTGTATAATTTTTGGTGCCATTAGGGAGGATTTAGATTCTTTAATAGAAACTTCTTTGTGGCCCGGTGATCGTGACCCTATGCAAGTTATTGATAGTAAGGTCAGTTTAAATTATTATTAAATTCGATTGAACGATATTAAAGCGTGCAAGCAACAAGATCAAATAAAATCTTGTGTTATAGGTAAAAGCAGCCTTTACAAGGTCATACAATAAAAGTTCTGCGGCTGTGCCGTATGCAGTCAGTGGCGTATCAAAAAAGAAAACCACACAGAGTAAAGAGGGAAATGATTACTTAGAAGATGGAGATTCGGAGGAGGAGAATTCCGATGATGATAATGTAGAAACTGACAAAATGATTAAGGTATGTTCTGTGCAAAGACGTGCAAAAACGTTACAGCGTATTACTGAAGCTTAACAAAAAATAATTCTCACCTACCATTTATGATATATTTCTAGGCGAAGAAAGCTACCTCAAATAAGAAAACGGAATCAAAGGGTAAAAGTACAGAGAAGACTGTAAAGAAAGGTAAAAGTAGCGACAAGCCTTCGACTAGTAAACGCGGACGAGGTCGCGGGAAGGCAAAATAACACTGTGAACTTGGAATGTGAGTTTTATTCAATAAAAAGGAATGAAGATAATATCTCGTAATGCATTGTGTTTGTCATTAAATTTGTTTCACTCGCGTAATTAAGTTATTTATCGCACACGAAATGTTGGAAATTATATTTCCGACTGCCTTATGTTTTCGAGTACAAACATATTTTGTTTGGAATGATAATACTTAATAATATATATATAAAATGTTTCAAATGCTCCTAGTTCTCAATAGCTTCAATTGTTTCAGTCGAATCAGGAACTGGAAGTTCTGATCTGGTTTGTACGCATTCTAGAACAAGTAAAGAGAACGTTAATCTAGCACATCGCATCATGAATAACTTGATTTAAAATTTTTACATTTGATTATTGTTTAAGTTTTGTTCGATTGTGTGAATTTGCACGTCTATATATATAAATAAATATTGTGAGAATACATACGTTTTGTTCTGGGTTTCCAACCGATGTACTCGTTAGTTTTCTTGTTTTCCTTGGTGAGCCAATCTGTTAATGGCTTGAAGTAATCCAAGAGTCCAGTGGTATCCATGTTCCTTTGGCCAGTGATCTTTTCCATTGCATCTTGCCAAGGCATAGAGGAACCCAATTCCAACATTGATCTGAATCACAAAAACAGGTAACATAAAGTTATACTATTTATTACTTTGATAGCGTCTGTCAACTGTCAACAATAATCTGTTAGTATTTTAATACGTTTGCTACCAGTATTTGCATTTTACGTAAGCTTCGCAGCTTACCTTTCCTACTAAGGAAAGTCTGCAGACAATTGTTTGTCAGTCTGGGCTGGGCTTTAACATGTTTTATTAAATGCAATACACCTCCTTTATATGTATAATATTTAAACAATTTAACAGATGAAATGCTAAATATATTATGCTGTGTACTATGACTTTAAGCAGCAAAGTGTATAAAATTAATTAGATTATCTTTAAGTAAACTGTGAAATTGTATATATTGAATATATAGATAGCGAACGATTAATAATACCTGTTACATGTTAACGAGTTTGTTACATACTTTTAAGATTTTATACTTACTTCAACAAGTTTCCTGCTGCTTTATTGTTGTAAATGTCACATTGGTGTAATGGTTTTGAGTCTGAATTCTTTGGATCGTATTGTTTTGCTTCTATGCAAAGTGCCTTATGGAACTGGAATTGCACAATGAAACTCACATAATATCTAATGTATTCTACATCAGCTATTATGTGGTATTTCGCGCCAGCATCAAAGTCATCTTCCGATCGATCTACCGGTGCTTCGATACCTTGGAAGCTTTCAATAAGATCCCACCTAAACATTAAGGAGAGGATTATAAGTTTTTTCATGTTTTTAGTTCACATTGTAAGTAACCATGTTTTTTTGCATGGCACACCTGTACTTTTTATTTATCGATAAGTTGATATCGTCTAGAGTATGTATCTACTAACCAGTTGCAATTGTAATTATCTGCTGTAACTTCTCCTTGGAATACGTTCCATCGCCATTTGTCCATCATATACGCGAATGGCAGAAAGACAATTTTATCAAGACCTTTCAGGTACAGATTGTTGAGCTCGGCCTCTTTGTCGTTTGCATCATTGCTCAACAAACTAAAATATAAACATGAAGTTTTATACACATATCCAATGTAATATATGTATACATATAGTTTTTAATGAGGACACGCTTGAAGAAGGAAATTAATAGAGACAAAACCTAGACTAGCCGCTTCAGGACGAGAAATAAAAAGGCAAGAACTGAAAAGGAAGTAAAAAATTAAAAATTGGGCTCCTAACTGTCCCAGGTTTTGTAAACCGCAGTTTTTCCTGTGGCAAGAGAGTGTTGTTCTTGAACAAATGCTAAGTTGGTTGTGGCTTTGATGGATCTACGGCTTTTATTTCTTTTTGTTTATTCGAAAAAATGCCGAACGTGGGCGTTCGTGTAAAATTATGTTTTAGTTAAATGGATATGGTGTGTATAGTACACGTTTCATTGAAAATTATGGAAACTATATAAAGTGCTATATTTACTTGATACTCTTCAGGTGACTCAGAGTTGATGCACTGAGAGCTATAACATCACCGACAGCTTCATGGAATCCTGGATTAGCACCTTCCTTGAAGACAGTAGGTTGATTTTTATATTGAAGATAATATTCAATATGTCCCATTTCGTGATGGGCAGTCAGTAGGTCCTCCATGTTTATCCTTGTGCACTGTTTAATTCTAAAATCTTTGCCGTCATAAAAGTCCCAAGCGCTTGCATGACAAATCATCTCACGATCCTTCTGTTTTTCTAGAATTGACCGTTCCCAGAACAAGTTGGGCATAGCAGTCAGGTTTATTGAAGTGAAAAAGTCTTCAGCAACTCGGAAGATTTTCGATGCATTGTATCCTAAGTAAACATAAATGATTCTTCTATGAATTTTAGTGTTACATATTGATTCATATTACGCTCAATTGCTTCATAAACGCCACGTTTACAATCACAATAGATTCTGTATAAAATTTTTCTAATAGAGCAAAATGAATAAATGTTTAAAATATCGATCAGTTTTTCTAGTGCATATAGATTATTTTTATCAGACATTACGAGAATAATAACTTCTTTATTATCAACAAACCTTGTTCAACCATAGCCTTGGTGGCATCTGGCAATTGTTTGCCTGGATGTGGAATCGTGAAATCTGCAATGTTAGACCAAGTTTGTGCCCACATATTGCCCAATAAATGCGCTGGAATCGGACCATCTTTGGGAACGATGTCTTCACCATATTTCTTTCGAAGTTCTCGTCGGACGTACGCGTGCAATTGCAAATAAAAAGGTCTCAGTTCTTGCCACAGTTTTTCTAAAAGATTGAACCATTCAAAAAATTAATCTGGTGTTATAGCTGTCTGCATAAATTTGTAATGAAGAATTACAAATTCGAAGTGATGTGTAGATTGCTGATCGTATCAGCTACAACAAACAGGTATTAAATACAAATTTATTTCTATTTTCAAAACAGGTGTAATATAACAGCATTCTAAAACTCGTCTGATCTTTTCATTATTCTATATTTCACCGACTTATTTTCGTCGCTAATATATAAAATTTACAGTCTAGTTATACGTATGTATATTGATGTAATATTTACCAATTTGTTCTTGGAAGTCATCTGCCTCGTAATCCTTCATCCAATAGGCTGCATTATCGGTGAAGTTGTTCAATCTAGCAGCCATATTACTCAACTCGACGTACCTCTTGTACAACGGCTTCACTTTTTCACCTGTTGCTTTTCTCCATTCAACCCAAATGTACTTCAATTCTTCGGGATCACGGCTGTTCATTAAACGTTCCGTAAGCTCGGGTTCCAGAGCAAGATCGCACTTCTTTTTATTCTTGAAATCGCAGATTTTTGCGGTACTATATATGTTCTCCATTTCGCTGATAGTTTTCTCGTATTCTTGGTAGAGCTGTAACAAAACAATTGAAATTAGTCCATTAAATTTATCAGTAATTAATAGACTGATGTTATAATATACATCGTTATACAAGATATAATAGTATTAAAACTGTCTTTAGTTTTACATTTCATTTTATTACACTTTCACGTTTGCTGTCATATTACTGGATTTCGGATTTATCATAAAAATTTGTAGATGAAGTGCAAAAGAATGAAAATATTCAAGGAATTTACAAAGACTGTTGTATTATTTCCAGCTCGTTAAAATGATTTAAAAAATAAATAAATATATATATATATAGCTCTTGTATAGCTTGTAATTAACACAGACAATTTTTATTTTACATAAAAATCCGAAGTCTAATAGCGCAGTAATATTACTATTATTTATGATATCGAAGGGTATTACATTCAAGTTTGAATCGAAATTTTGATTCGATATTAATTTTATAATAAAATATATTGCAATACTATTTTATTCGTACTCTAGCGAAATGTCAGCTTAATTTAAACTAATTTAATTCGAATTTCTCTGAGTCTGTAGTTTAAAAAAATGTAAGTAAATTTGCAAAAATATTTGTGGTCTAGTGATCAGTTCATTACGTCTTCTGGAAGAGCCGCGGTGCCCAGAACGCTGAGTTTCGAGAATTGTCTCTTCAGTTTTTCGTCTTCCAGTTCCTTCCAAGGGAACTCGTTCACTTCTTTCCAAATGGCCTTTTGAACTTTTGCTGCCTCCGAAGACACGTTCAATTTTTTATCCAGATTCTCTGGAGTCAAATCGGACGCGTACTTCCATTCCGCGAGTGATTGTTTATTGCTCCATTCGGAATGCTGATGGTCGACCCTGTCGAGAAACTTGACTGCTCTTTTCGCTAGGGATTCAGAATCTTCAGCAATCTCGGTCTCCTTGGCATCTTCGGGAGCCGGTATTCCCCATGCCAGAGTCACGAAAGCTGCTACCAGCAGTCTGCAAGACAACAAACAAATTCGGTCAAATAAAATTAAAATTTCGAAGCAAATTATGTAATAAAACCAATTGTAAGAAATTAAGATTCATACGATACTAACTAGGAGAAATTCGCCTAACACTGAACACTAGCATTTTGTAGAACAAATGTAACATAATGAAAAGATTATGGAAGGCATTCTAACGGATGTCTCTAAGGAAACTATACTTATGTAATTTGTTTGCAGAATAATAATGAAGATTGGATTTAATTTTCAAATTGCTAGGAATGTGATCATCAAGCTTGTTTACATTTTGTTGTTCGAATAATTAAATATACTTGTTTCTTTATAATTGTAAACCAAAGGTTGGTGAAGATTTGTGTTAGTTAATATATTTCTTGTGATTATTTCGTTTATTTATTATGGTAGTAATACCTTATGATAATAATAATTGGACAGTAGATTTAAAACAGCAAAAACATTAGAAGAATTCAAAACTATTTTCACATATATTATTTTCAACCTATTAAACACAAATTTCTATTTCACTGTAGTTTGTTGTAAATCAGATAGAACATTTTTATTTTGTATAATGATAACGATAGACACTCGATTTGTTTGATCGAATACTTTTCGCCAAGAGTAGTAGTCGTCCAGTTAATTGCTAAACAAACTTGCATCCTTCCGTTATCACACGTAAAAACGGAAGCAGCATAATCTAAATTCAATTTTTAAATTGATCGTTCGTGAATGCCTGTCCTTCGTCACTGATATACGGCCGCGAATAAAATCAGACTATCAAATAGTCACGAGGTCGTATGCAGCAGCTTTTGTTCAACGATTCGATAGTTTTTCATACCGCATTCGTCCGATACGACTGCATCGATGGAAATACAATTTTTCCATGTTTTCCGCAGAATCTCGGTGCACATTTCTTGCAAGCACTGATCTAGAAAAGTATTTACAACCGAGGCTGTAAATTGTAAATCACAGGCTGTGGCGAAATTTAATGTTTATACCTCGGAGGCATTCAGTTGCAAAACAGGAAAATGGATTAAGGATGATTACCGATTTAACTGGGGGTGATTTTTTAAATTATTAGTGCTTATCGAGATGTAGCAAGAGTAGAGATAACAGTACGTTTACATTATTCTTATATATTTTCTATTCCACTTACTCGATTTTGCCATAAATGCATAGAATCCGCAGTCTAGTGATAGCGACAATATAACATTATATTATAGAATTTGCTGATAAGTGGAATTGGTGTGGGTTTGGGTTAACTTCAATGCCGGATTAACTCGTCAGCTCCAGTTAAAAGATCGAAGAAGAATAACTATTAGAAAATTGATTCTAATAATATTACTCCTACTCAGATAGCACGCGACATCTCAAAGAGTCTTTTTTACGTCCACTTTAAAACGTCTTAAAGACGTACCGTTTGGTAACAACAGACGTTCAGGTGACGTTCGCGGACCTTTCGGAAGACATTGGAGGCGTCTTTAAGACGTCTGAATGTCCAACAACAGATGTCTTTAAGACGTCTTTGCGCTACCTGATAAGAAAGTTATATTTTAACCAAAGAACAGCATGAACGAAAGTCTTCGACAATTAGCGCCAAGTGTCTCATTAGCAAAAAGACCGAAAATCATGAAAAATTGCAATTTTTACCACTTTTGATCTTTATTATTCGTAAACCAATTTCAATGTAATCTTCAGAACGTACATAATTCATACGAGTTTACAAAACACATCTTTTAAATTTTCGTTATTGGCCCAGCTAAAAAAGTTAACAATTTAACAATAGTAAAAACCAATTTTTACTATTGTTTATCAGAATTCCGACCAAATGCATTTTCGCAACTTATTTATTAGACGTCATTTACTAAACTAATTCTTCTAGCCTTACAGAGAAATTGAAGTCGTTTGGTCCATTCATAAAAAAGGTATTCTGATTTAAAGTGTGTAGAAACGGTTATGTTCCTTACTGTATAACAAGAAAAGACAAATTTTTCTATCTAATATAGTGTTCAAACACATTTTCTAAATTGAAATTTAAAATTAACGTTCAGAATTTCTTTTGTATAATTTTTCTAATAATGAAATGTATAACGTGTTGAGGATCACGATATTATACCTACAGGGTGTCTCAGGAGTCTTCGTTTTCGAGAACATCAAGTTTGAAGTTTAGTCAAGTGCACATGCACTCGGCTAACTATCTGAACGCCATCACTATACATATGTAGATACCTGCTTACATGTCAACGAAGTGTTGACGGCTTTTATCTTTTATACACGTGTACCGATATTGTACCACCACGTTTTGATAAATGACATTTTCGAAATTGAATTAATAAAGGCCATAACGAGAGAGAGTTCTTTCCAAGTGTGCACTTAACTCTAGATTTTTTCGAAAACAAAATATTAACTACACAATATTATCCCTTTTTTTAACTAATTTTTGCATGTAGTGAACTCTACCGTTCTGAGACGCCCTATAGATGTATATTAGATGAACTAACTCATTGAGACACAAATAACGTAATTATTGTATTAATTATAGTCATAAATTGACGGTAGATTTTTATGAAAATTGCCACTCTCATAATCTAGGTACAGCAATGTAAAGGAAAAATTTATTTATACGATAAAAATACAGTAATTATGCTTTCTTGAACTTTACAAATTTAAAAATACCATAAATGCATACAGATCTAGTCATAAAATTTGGTATGTATCACTGTTAAGTACCAATCTTATTAAGCTATACATTAGGGAACTACCTATTTTGAGAAAGGCTTATAAGTAATTAATAATTAATCTGCGGATTTTTGTGCAAAATAAAAATTGTGCAAGTCGATTGTAAAAAGCAGAAATATATTAATATATATTATATATAATAATATAAGAAAATGATTAAGTTGTAAATTAGCAAATGGTAATTCTCTTAACTTTTAATCATGACCTTTGTACATTCTTGTAAAAGAGTGAGAAATTTCTTTCTGATGGAAAGTTTAGGAGAATCGATGAACAAGTGGAACCGAAAGGTAAAGTGAAATTTGCCGAAACGTTTATTCCGTGGTCTACTTGTATGTATAAAGCTTGTGTAATTGCGTATTCAATTGATAAACTACGTTTATCGTGTGCAGCGTACCCATGGCAATCACAGAGTTAAATTATAAGATGAGTGGTTGTAATGAGCGTCTGCGCAGTACAGGGACGCAATGGGGATAATGAAAAAAGAGTAGTAAACATTCAAATAATAATTATTAGTAACGATAGGTTACAAATTAAACAAATTGCTTTAGATAATTAGCAGATTAAAGATATTTCTATCTTCGTGGGAGACTTTATAAAAATCAGAAAAAGGAATTTCTTTAATCGCGAAAAACATTAAATTGAACCATAATATGTTTTAAGAATTATTATTGGACCCTGAATTAAAAATGTTATAATTTGTTAAAATAATTTGTTAAATTAAAGTCGTTAATTACTTAAAAGTTGATGCGACTATAAACAAACGCAATTAAAAAAAGGGTTCTTCTAATAAAAATGGAACAAATTAATAATTATTTTGATCAATATGCATATTACTTTGGACTATTTATACGTGTCCTAAAGGCATAAGGATTCACAGTCTAGTAATTAGAAATCAGATCTTGAATTTTTAATAGTCAAAGTCCCCTTGCACTCATTTAGAAAGTTTGAAATGGAAATTTTTCTTTTCATTTAGATTACTCATGTACGTCCATAATTAGAGGGCTAACACTAACGCAATCTTTCATTTTGAAAACCGATCATATTTCGTAAAAACCAAGATAAAAAAATATTTATCTAATTGCTTAGTCATTGGTGCTCTCCGAAATTGAAAATGATAACGTATAACTGTAACTATAATGAAAACGTACGACAATATTTGCACTTTGCAACTTGATACATATTTTGATATGTCTAATATACGATAAATCATACGATTTTTTTACTTTATCCGATATAATTATACAATGATATCGCGGAGGCACTTGAATGTTCATGTTGCCTTATCTATCAGCAGTATGTTGACATGTTAGTTGATTTTCAAACAATCACTATTTTATGACCTGCATATTTTAAGTGTATATATATTTTAAATTAATAGATATTGATAAATTTGTATTAAATACATTATGGTAAAGTGTTCTAAAGTTGTTTAAAATCTTAAAAAGTTATATTGTCTATATACCATATTTTAATATAATATAATATTGTATATGTATTAAACAGTGCTGCAAGTTATTATTAATGAATTTTGTAAATTACAGTATTTTACAAAGGCACAATTTTTCCACATTTTTGGTTTAAAATGTCTAGTTACAATTTCAAACAGTTAAAGATTTTTACGGAGATCCTACTACATGTGTACATACAAGCATAATAATAATAATGTTTCAGATAGAGTAAGCGATATCGTCTCGGCGTTAATTGCATGATAGCGATCGTTTCGTGAGCTTAAGAATGAAATAGATCGTTCGATACATTAACCAATTAATCATCGTACGTTGTCATTACGACTTATGAATCCATTAGAGAGTTCTGCTTATATTACAAACTATTTCTTACTTCATACTTCAAATTATAAATACTTGTAATTTATAATATGTACTGGAACTGTGATAGCACAGCTGAACACTAAAATTGATCACTAAGATATGTATTACATTCGAATTGCTTAATAACTATTCGTTTTTATCGAACCATTTTTAATGATTAAAGCATGATTATTTACGTTTTTCAATGAAAGACAGCTTTTGGAAATCAAATTTTTCATTTTTAGAATACAATATATTTGTATCTCTCCATTGAGTTATTATTTCTTAATGAAGAAATAATCACTATTAAAATTTTAACTATAATTATAATATTATTTATTTAATATAACTATAATTGTAATTGTTGGTTTTATAATTATACCAATTTATAATTAGATTATAAAACATTTATTAAGTAGATTTAACGTTCCAGCTCCTTTTGAACAACGTTTTATGTGTATTACAAGATAAACTACAAGTTAATACATAACTAATTATTACTATCAATACTTTTCATTCAAACAATTGTAGCCAAATATACGAATTAGAGATTGTGACATAGTTTATTTAGATTTATATAAATAATGGTTTTCAATGGTCTGTAATCACTGACTTATTAGATGAAACAAAAGTAACAAAGTTTGTAAAGATATATATATATATATATATATATATATATATATATAAAATTATATATAACATACAAAATATATTAAGCGTAGCTACTTGTTAATTTATATGTATAAACAAATGTTTCTCTTTTTAACAATTTATCTATTGAAAGAAATATTAATAGCTATTTGATGAAGTTATATAATAAGAAATAATAAGACATAATAAGATAATTGATAAAGTTGTGGTAAAACGAAAATTTGATATCGCTTCTTCATGGCACACATTTTATTACTTCTATTAGTTTCTATAATTTTATAAAAAAATCACAAAAATGGAAAGACATCTTTGTAATCAGAGAAAAGAAATTGTATTTATACTTTGCTAGAAATATAATATTCTAGAGTGCGCAAACAAATGTTATCTTCCGATTTGCCGAGGAAGTGGTCTAGCAACACTGCTATTATATCAGTTGTGGCAAGTGAAAACTGACACATCAATAATATAAGAGAACTGTGAATTTAATTCACTAATTAACGTTATAATTTAACAGAGGTTTTATAATTTTTTCTCTTATTTTAATCTTGCTTTTAAATAATTTGTAAAATAAATACATGTATATACTGTAAATTGAAATACTTTTATTTAAAAAATAGGTACTTAAAGATTTATTTTATCTATTAATATCACATGCACGAGTAGGTACTTAAAAGTGTCTATTTATTATGCATGAATTAAAATTATTAATTGAAATAATATTTTCTGGGGGTTGTATTCCAAATAATTAGTTGAAATAGTAAGATATATTCATATTATATGAGTATAATATATTTTACGTTATAAATATATTGTATAATATATAATACATATTTATGTCCGTACAATATATTTTATATTACGTTATTAATTATATTGTATAATATAAAATATGATATACATACACACTTCTACGATTTTACAGTAATTTTACATACAGGGGTGAGAACAATACAACAAAACAACAATAAAATCCGTAGTTTTGACTGAATGGCTAAAATTCGAATATGTATATATTCGCAACCGAACGAATCTATATTGCAACCGAATAAATAAATATCATCGAATATCCTTAGATGTAAAATGAATAAAGAATAAACCAAAAGAATAAATAAAATAGAATAGAGTAAAATAAAATAAATTAAATCCGATAAAATCAATCTTAGAAATACGATCTCGCTTAAACAAAAGTATTCCCACATAACAATTTCCAGTACTATTTATCATGAAAATGTGCTCAGGCTTGGTTCTGACACTGCAGTGATAACAGGACGTTCGCGTTACGAAACAACACGACGCGCGGGATCGGTCGCTGGTTTCGCGGCAGCGATTGGGAAAATATTTTATTACTTCCTGATCGTTGGCTAATGACCGTCACGAGTGTCACTGTGATAGCTCGAACTACGTGCTTTGACGACGGAAAATATTCACGTTATTGCAGATTGTGTTACTCACAGCCGTAGAAGCATCTTCGCGGATAAAACTGGACGAAGTCGATTGGAACTTGGAGCAGTTGTTGACGATGCAAACGATCACGGCCGATCAAGGAATAGAACTTTCACGGGGCCCAATGTTTACCGCGCGATCGAGACTGTCGGTCGATCGCCGAGTGATCTTGTGCTGCGAGATACGCTAACTTTTATGCAGGGTCCCCACTCTGTTCAAGTAGTGTTTTCCCAGCTCTGAACAAACTGGACATTAACCACGACAGACTCGTTCTGTTACCTCCATCGTGTTGCATCGTGATAGGAGAGCTTCACGCGGTCGAATATTCCTTCTACCTGCGTGAAGCTGTCGACACGCCGGAATTTGGTAGTAGTCGATTAACAGATTTTATGTAAATAATTTGTGCGAACAACGGCGCTGGAAAATAGCCAATTCTGTACTACGTATGCCGGCACACCAGCGCTCGTTGCGACACTCGCGACCGAGAAACGCTCTTGTGTTATGTTTATTTTAATTATACACACCAGAGCATGTTTTTATTATCTTATCTATTTAGGATCATTTCATCAATTTTAATTATCTATAGGTGATATTCATCGTAACCTGTGAAATGTCATGTAACTATAATTTGTTTCTGTCTGTTTAGTGTTTATTTAACACGTTGGCCATCGCAGCAAGGCTCACAAAAGTTACACGACATTAGAACAACTTATTTGATAACGCAATAATAATAAATTATTACATTTTTTTAAATAACAATTTTGTGCATCAATTTTAAGAAACTGGGGACGAACAAAAAGTTCTTTCCTTCTTTAATTATTTTAGTGGGTTGAAAATAATACACTGATGCTTGTAGATTCTCTTAACTTGTATTTTAAATTGGACCTATCGATTTTTTTTATAATTGCTTAAAATCCGCAGTCTAATTATAACAATTATTATTGCAACCTTTTTACACCACGTAGATCCTAACAAATTTGGTTCACTGAATTATTGATTGAAAATAAATTAATGCAAAATGTAAAACATACTAGTCGCATATTTTTTGACAAATAAATCTTTCTTGATTATCCTAAAGGCATTTAGTTTTTTTATAAATATCCCGTTTCTCTGAATTTACGCAGTGATTCCAAACTTTTGGCCGGTAAGTGTATATTGACTTTCGAGATTGATTAAAAAATTGATGAAAAGATGAAGAGAGGAGGAATGATTATTTAAACATTTTAATGTATCGCCAAACAGCGAGTTAACGATATAATTCTAGAAGTTTTGCTTTCTAGAAGTTTTGAAAAATTAAATGATTAGAGAAGGATTGATACCAATTGAAGAAAGTGATGAAAGTTATTCAAGTTTTAGCTTTATTTCATGATTTAGTGGAACTCTTAATAGATAAGCCTTTCAAGTATTTTCACTTTTATAATGTAATGTGGATAAAATTATTATCAGTGGAAACTGATCAAATAAAACTCGCCGTGATTATGCATGTTTCTGATTTGTTCTCTTAATCAATATTCAACATCATTAACTGTCATACTCGGTTAATCAGATCACGACTGTAACTGACTAAAATGGCGTAATACAAAGTATGATTGTCAACTGTTACTGGGATTACTGAATAATTACTAGACTGCGGATCTCGATGCATTTATAGCAAAATTGAGTAGATGGAATTCAAAATGTCAATGTATGATTTCGCCTCTATATCATTCAGGTTGGTTTCTATCTCTTGCAATCGATGCAGACAATTTTTATTTTGCATAAAGCTCCGCAGTCTAATAATTACAATTCAGGCTGATGGTAGAGCATATAGTATGCTCGAAATTATTGTCAAAAACGGTGATTTGATTCTTAAAATCATGTATAAAACAACAGAAGAATTTTCTGTAGATTTTATTAAGAATTTTATCTGTATTTTTAATCGATTGTTCGCCTCGGTCTTCTCCAAAGTTGAACAACTTTGGGGAAATATACTGTAATATACATACATATATAAGTCCACTTTTCTAAAGGCCGCTTGCAACTTTTTGTTTCCTTTTCTTTCTTGTATCGTTTATCCCACACAGATATTAACGACCTGGTTGTTTAGCATTAATAATCGCCACTCGACGGCCACTTTCCTGAGGCCAGTTTTACATTCCTGATCCGTAGGATCGAGTGTCCTTGTTGGTTACACCGTACCGTAACGTCCTCCGGCTTCTTTTTCGCCGCTTGCTTTCGTATTGTACTTAATTCCACGGGACTATGGCATCATCGACGCTCGCGGTCGGTTCAAGGGCTCTACTTACGAGAATTGAATAAAAATTTTCATTTGGGAGTACTCGCCTGCTACCAGGAAGCATTTCAGGGTGAATATACCTGTTGTGTATAATTTAGAGACGAATTAATCGTAATAATCATTTTACGTCAGTCCATCCGTTTGCATAAAAGTTTTTTAGACTTTTTACAGTTACGTAACATTTAATATTACATTTCTTTTGTTTGTTTATTTATCATGTTCGCAATTGAAATAAAGCTATAATCTACAATTATAACTGTAATGTACGAAACTAATCTGCATTAAAAGAACAGAAAATTGCAAAGAATAAGATTTTTATGCTTTATATCCACGATTTGAAATAAATGGTTTGTTTGTTATTTATTATGGAATTAATATTGTACACAGCATTGATTCGTCCAAAGACAAGAAATTTTTTTTTAGTAAATGTAACGCGTTGAATTGTTAGAAAGTGGTGTCTCACTTCACTAGATATTTGTTCCTTCACTAGTTATTAGAGCGCAGATGTCAATGCAGACCTAATTCTTAGTAGACTATTCAAAGTCAAGCAAAAGTATTAATAAAGTGTCCTATAATCTTATAAATAATATCCTCATTCTATCCCCAATCATCATCCTATAAATAATATTGTTGTATAAAAATAAACATAATAAATCTACTTTTTCTCTTTTATACGTTGATCTTTTTGTATCTATGACTGTTTTTTAGCCCCTAATTCTTTTTTCAGCGACTCCTATTTTCATTAACTATAAATTTCATTTATGATTAAAACTAATTTAAATTGTAATATAATTTTATTGAAACATTTACATTCGTTTCTATTATTTTGAACCATCACTTCTCACCAATAGAATTGACTTCATTGTAGTGATTCTATTCTAACGAATCAGGAAGAATATTATATTTCTTAAATAATTTTGATCTTTGTATACAATTTTATTTTATACACAGAAAAAAGGAGTGAATTATAATATTTTCAGTAGGCGTTCCGCCAGTATAGACACATTGCAATTTGAGAAATAATATATTGTGCATTCATGTTTAATAATGAAGGCTTAATCTCGTGAGTAATGGAATTGAAAAAAACACGAATCCAGTGGAATTTCACGTAGAAAAAAGCAAATAAAGTTATTATGTCGCAGGAGTCTCAGGTATTTTGAATCGTTTTATTGTTGACGCCTATTTTAGTAACAATGCTATAACCTGATGTGAAACCTGTTCCAAATGTCTTCGACGATTACCTCCGACTTGTAAATATTGTAAACGGCGCCAGCACAATCAACATACTTTCTTTTACAACTCGTTTTCTCCTTTTTAAAAGGGGTGACCGTTTTTGTGTGCGAGAGAAGCCGTTGAAACATTTGTTTGGATCGAATAAATCATTATAAAAAGAAACGTGAAACGCCAATGAATCTTTTCTTTGTTGCAACAAATATACGGGATTGCGTATTAACATGTTACAAAAAGTAGATATTGGTAAAGTTCACGGAACTGAAAATTCTCATACATGAAATAATACAAAGAATTTTCTGTATACTTGTAAATTTATAGATTTATCTAGGCTTAATTTAGGCAGATATCCACGGTAAATATACAGTGCTGTTCACTTGATTAGCCTCGGGTGAAAATATATTAAGTTTATATCAAAGAAAGGAATTGTGAGCAAAATTCTTGCTTATTGGTTAAATTCGTTTATAATATGAATTTTTAAGTGATATATGTGTAGGGTGAAGAGTCACGACGTCTTCGAACGGCGGGAATTTCGTCGAATGTCACGTCGTTAGTAACGGTAACGACGCGACGATTACGTTTTTCACATCGATTATCGATTACGTTTTTCACATTTTTAAAAAAATCGATGTTTTATCATTTGTATTCAGCGTGCGAAAAGGAAAAGATGTGTGTGATCTCAGACGGAGATTGATCGATTAAATTATTTCGAATTTATGGACGTATTGTTCTATTGACGTCTCTGATCCTACATATGTTTACATCAATATGTACATTTGTAAAAAACTTTGTGTTTGTAAAAATAAGATGCTTCCACATGAATAGCCTCGCATTGTTTAGTCACGGTTAGTTGTCGCTTTGCAATAGATCAGACAAGACATATCCGTAACAAGTCTACATTTCACATCTATGTCATGAGTATTATATCCATTATTTTTTGTATCATTATTATCATTGTGCAAATACGGGTCGCGGAAAGTCATTGACTGTTGAGGAAATTGGAAAAATTAAAGTTTTAAAAGAAGAAGAGTATTGAAACCGAGAAATTGGGAAAAGAATTAACAGGAGTGCTAAAGTAATTAATCATTTCTGTGATAACCCTGGAAATTACGGACAAAATTATAAAGCGAGAACAAAACGAGCTACAACGGAGAAGGAAAGGAGATCAATTTTACGTAAAATTTCGAATGCAACAGTTTCTCTTAAGAAGGTCAAACAGGAAGTTGGAACAAAAGCGTCAGTTTCAACTATTAGACGTGTCATACAAAGTGTTCCATACATAAAACCCTCAAAAATACAAAGAAAACCTGCGTTAATAAGAAGGCATATAGAAGACTGACTCCAATTTGCTAGAACGCATATGAGGTTGACTCAACAATGGCACAATATAATTTTCTCACATGAGAAAAAATTAAATCTGGATGGACCAGACGGATTTTCCTACTACTATCATGATTTAAGGAAAGAGAATCGAATTCATTCTCGACGTCATTCATTTGTTATTTGGATTATTCGAGGCTATTCAAGTGAACAGCACTGTATATTTACTGGCATTGCTTAATTGTGTTAATTTTCCACCGGAAACTAAATCATCGGAGTCTTATCATTCCAATAATATAAAGTTTATTCACGTGTATTGCACGTATCGTTATTATTCTTTAAAAATATTTATTACTAACAAAATGAAATAATCTTTAAATCTGAAGGTGCTAATTGTATTTAACCAAGAATATTATTGCAATATATCGCTATATATATTTTATTATGACTACAATAAAAATAGTAATCTTTAGCTACATATTGTACTCGATTGTAATTTCAACTGAGCTCGTCACTTCTGACTTATGGAATTTTTCTTGTTGATACTTGTACATCTTTGGAATCGATACAAACTTTGAGTGGATAGTAAGGTTTGATAAGATATTTTCGTTAATATCTAACTTGTACAGTCAACTTCATTGAATTGTTTCGATAAGACATTTACGTCTTACCATACATAGTAATTTGCATTCTACTAGACACGTACATACAATAAAAATAGTACATGAAATAATTGCGATTGTAGTAGATAAAGCTATATGTTCAAAAGTCAGATTTTGAGCAATCACTACACATTGTTTGTAATTAATAAAATTGTAATTGCGGAATAAAAACTACAGAAATATGCTATAAAAATAGAAGAAAATAAAAAGAAATAATGAATTATTTATAATAACAGTTAATGCTAAATAAAAATAAAATTGTATGGACAATAATATTACGATGTATGTGAATGTATATTATAACTGGAAATAAATCATTTATAATAATGGTTAATGATTGTTCTTAAAACGGCAGTCTTTTAAGAAAAATACGGAACAAGTACAATATTATTTCAAAATGATCATTTTTCACGAGTAGATATCAAGGCAATGACCAAATTACTAATTAGTGTACAATAACAGGTTCTATAACAACTTATAACTTCTTTGCGTCACTGTAAAAAATGGCAAACTGTAAAAAAACTGCATTGAAGTTAATCGCTTCAACACGAATGACTACATTATTGTACGCTCAGTGTTAATTATGAACATGAGTTACAGCTTTTATAAATTGAGACTCCTTGAGTTGATTTAATCACGGGAAGAGTGCGGCTACAAATTTAGCAGATCCGTTCGTATCTGCAGAAGCGCACTTAAAATAGTGAAAGGATTATTCATTCGCATATTTTTACGTACAATTGATTTTACCAGTCACAGGAGATACTTTTTTGCTGTAACGTCGAGGTCAACATTTTCTTTTGTTCATTTATTGGAAGTAACGAATTTGATATATCTAGACAGCGGATCTTCATGCAAAATAAAAATTCTCTACCTGCATTGCAACAAACTGGAGTGAAACAGAAATTTATTTTCTTTCTTAATATGTTTAATACATTGAAAATAATTATATAATAGTATTTCAAAATTCTTTTAACGTTTTTACTCTTTTAAATTACACCTACTCATTTTATTTTATTCACTCAATTTTATATACATTTTATTATAACAAATAATAGAAAGTTTATTATAACGTATAGTAAAATTTTTATACAATATACTTTAAGATAAAAGTTAGCTTGAATAATGTTTGTAACGTATGCTACACACAAAGAAAATACGTTATTTTAATTAATTTAGAATTATGTTAGGAAAAAATAATTTTAAAAACGAATGGCAGATATATTTAATCCCAGTAAATAACTGAATAATGTGTATGGTATCTGTTGTTTTCCAAGTAAATAAATAGTTTGAATTTCAAGTTCGAAAATATTAATTATCACTTTCAAGCTACTATATGATAAATAGAGATCATATTTTAAGTATAATCCTTATACCGCTATCAATTGTACACTAATTGTAGCTTTCATGTCGCACGTAGCGAATGCTGAAGTCGCAAGTGAAATGGCCCTGTATGTGCCAGACGCAGTGAAATGTATAATCCCAACTAGCAGCACAATAAATTCTAGAAACATATATTACCAGGCTTCAGCTCTCCGAATGCATCTCTATGCATTTACATGTCTGATGCAACAATGTAAACCACAATAAAGTCAGAACACATATATTATAATTATTAGACTGCGGATTTTGACGTAGACATTTATTTCTTTTCTCAATCGTTGCAATGGATTGAATATTGAACGGTATTTTTATTTTATCTAATACTCTTTTACGGTAATTCTAAATTTTGTTTATATGATGGAACTATTTGTGGCAGTAAAATATGCTTGTTATATAAATAGTTTTTCCATAAAAATGCGAGTATGCTGTACAAATCATTACGAGATATAACAGAAAATATTACAGCCAAAGTTTATTTGTTTGAAGTTTCTGAACTGAAAGCCACAGGGAACTATAAATACGCTCATTCTTTTATATAATCTAACCGATTTTATGATGATATTAAGGTGAGCTTACCAATGCAAATAAATGATATCAGAAATATACGAAATCTCTAATAAAAAAAAAAAGTTAAACAAAAAGAATATTAATCTTACCATATAATGACAGAAACTTAGCAGTCGAAATAATTTTACGATAATTATATATATATATAAATATATGTATGTATAAAAAAGAAAGGTTAAAATTGTTAATAAATGAGGCGTTCAACGGAATTTCTATTAAAAAAGAAAATTAATGATTTGGGAGACAGTCGTCTTACATAATGATGCGCCGTGATCCCACACGCATATTTTTGTACATGATATCGGAATGACGAACATCACAAATTTAACACGATAAACAACAATGCTCTCTATTATTTGCGACGTCCTTCAAAGCAGAAAAACTTGTAGATGATATAAAAAAAACTTACCTTTGATCACGATTGTTATTAGTAAATTGTTTTGTTAATAAAAATCAATGAAAAAATTTTATTAAACTAGTACAATTGAAATAAAGGCTTTATTGGCGTACGATTGATTGAACATTCTGTAACAATGTTCAAGAACTTCTGAGAGTGACGGTGCAAAGTCAGTCGAATTTCGAATGCTTTGGTAACGAAACTTGATCAACATATTAACGGAGGATTTAAATAACCATAAAAGGAGCGGTCGATTTCTATTTAAAAAAAAATGATACGTCTAAGCATTGCACGATTTTGATCACACCGGTTGTGAAAATGAATCTTACCAAATAAAGCAAGTCAGAAATCGGGAAAATGGTTGGAATTGTGAAATTGTACACCTTCGCGTAACGACTCACCCACGACAATGCGGCTCACTCAAATTTGACATTGCAAAGTTGACAAGGCACGAGCGAAATGATGCTTTGTATCTATTTAAACACGTGTCCCTGTGAATTAGCCGAGCCCTAATTGTACGAGACAGAAGAGAAGGGTCGACGGAATTGTCCGAGAATGGGTGGAGCGTGAGAAAAAAGCGAGATACCGATAGATCAATGCGAAAACTAATTCTAGCCAAGATTATGTTTTACTTCTTGGGTAAGTTTGGAGTGCCGGTGGGAGGCAGGCAGCATAATTCTCACCGCTGTTCTCGGACGGCCAGGGCCGTCCAAATTCGTATCGCTGTCCACCCTCTACCGAGATTCCGACATCTGGGCTATACTGATTTCCTGGTTCGTAGCATGTCTGATCCGCAGACATCATCGCGCGAAGCTTTTGCGTGGGCAGAGGTGCTGGCCAGCCCTGGAGGCGTCCCGCGTGCCCATCTTCGGTAGCGTCGCGTACGCTGCGGATGTTATATCTGGCGTCGCGACGCCTTCGAGCCTCAGCCGCGCCTCAGCCGCCCGTCGATTCACAACTCACCCCCACGGTTAGTAATTCTACCAAGTCTTCCACGTTCTCTTTCCTTTCATTTCGTCAGGTACACGAAGAGATTCTTGTGTGTAGTGCAGCACGATCCGCCGGGTGATCCGTGCTTCTGTGGTGACCAAAGTGTTCCTAGCAGATCGATTAATAGGATTGAGAAAATTAGCACGCGGGAATAGGTGCGGGAATACATTGTCTGAAGTTCAGTGCGAGAAGTTCTAAACCCTTTGTGGGCAACCTGAGTCCGGAGCGAAATTTCATCTTTCTCAATATTTATTTTTTCCCATGCTTTGAACGTACGACGTTCCAACGATTATACATACAGAAGTTTCTCAGAGTTTTTGAAAGTCTAGAAAAAAATTAGTTCTGAACACAAATAACCCACTTTGCCTACAGAATGTTTGCCAACGGCAGGTTGTAAATCGTCAGTCGAATAGCGACATTATAACAGTGAGAGATCCATCGTAGTTCGATAGTTTTGAAACCTTAGAGACACTTCGTAGTGGAAAATTTACTGCGAAAGACCAGACAAATCGATCTGAACTGTCCTGAAAGCTTGAAGAATGATTTGCATTTCAATCTCGATAATGAAACGATAGTTTTAGGAAGACGTAGAGATAGATTCAGTCAAGATTCTGTCATTTAACTTCCAGTATATTCAAATTCTAGTATTATAAATAGATTATAAAATATAGTATATTTAAATTCGAGTATTGAAAAGTGGAGGCACCTCAAAGTTAATCCAATGTAGATATCAGTACCTATAAGATACGACACGCTTCCTGCGATTGTACAAAATTAGTCTCAAAGTAAATTCGATATAGATACTAAAGACTACTCAGACCAGATACGGTTTCCTAGATTGTACAAGATTAATGACACGGCCAAATTTTTCATTTTAGAGACACTAAAAAAGCAGCAACATGTGCGACGACGAAGTAGCAGCCCTTGTTGTGGACAATGGATCCGGTATGTGCAAGGCCGGTTTCGCCGGAGACGACGCTCCCCGCGCCGTCTTCCCTTCGATCGTCGGTCGCCCCCGTCATCAGGGTGTGATGGTCGGTATGGGACAAAAGGACAGCTATGTCGGTGACGAAGCCCAGAGCAAGAGAGGTATCCTCACTCTGAAATACCCGATCGAGCACGGTATCATCACCAACTGGGATGACATGGAGAAGATCTGGCATCACACCTTCTACAACGAATTGCGTGTTGCCCCCGAGGAACACCCAGTCCTCCTCACCGAGGCCCCCCTGAACCCAAAGGCTAACCGTGAAAAGATGACCCAGATCATGTTCGAAACGTTCAACAGCCCGGCCATGTACGTCGCCATCCAGGCCGTCCTGTCCCTGTACGCTTCCGGTCGTACCACCGGTATCGTCTTGGACTCCGGAGATGGTGTCTCCCACACCGTACCCATCTACGAAGGTTATGCCCTTCCCCATGCCATCCTCCGTTTGGACTTGGCCGGTCGTGACTTGACCGACTACCTCATGAAGATCCTGACCGAGAGAGGCTACAGCTTCACCACCACGGCTGAGCGTGAAATTGTCCGCGACATCAAGGAGAAACTCTGCTATGTCGCCCTGGACTTCGAGCAGGAAATGGCCACCGCCGCTGCCAGCACCTCCCTCGAGAAGAGCTACGAGTTGCCCGATGGACAGGTCATCACCATTGGTAATGAGAGGTTCCGTTGCCCTGAGGCTCTCTTCCAGCCTTCCTTCTTGGGTATGGAATCCTGCGGTATCCACGAGACCGTGTACAACTCCATCATGAAGTGCGACGTCGACATCCGTAAGGATCTGTACGCCAACAACGTACTCTCCGGTGGTACCACCATGTACCCTGGTATCGCCGACCGTATGCAGAAGGAAATCACCGCCCTTGCCCCCTCGACCATCAAGATCAAGATCATCGCTCCCCCCGAGAGGAAATACTCCGTATGGATCGGTGGATCTATCCTGGCCTCCCTGTCCACCTTCCAACAGATGTGGATCTCCAAGCAGGAATACGACGAATCTGGCCCTGGCATTGTCCACCGCAAGTGCTTCTAAGCATGTCGTCGTCACATCATCGACGTTGCACGTACACCGAACAACCATCAGTCGGCATCAAGTTGATCGGACATATAATCTGTTCGATCTTCTTGCATGGCTACTATGCTGCAGTAAAACAACTTTATCGAAATATCGCAGAACTTGGATCATCATCGGATCTCATCGAATCTTTATCGTCGTGGCCATGTAACGTCGTCCCTCAGGGTACGACCACCTGGCTGATCATATCGTTGATCTTATAACTCTCGATCGAGTTATGTAGATCGATTTCATCTGTCACTTCATCACGACCGAGGAAGTCGGCAAAGGTGTTGGTTCTCGATACACAGAGCTGACTCGTGGAAGGCCATTCCTTCTTTAGTATCGGACATTTATGTCGTTTACGATACGTTGTCGGCTGGTCGCTGCCAAATGCATCTTTCTAGCAGGAAAGGGACATTATGGGCCTACGCGAAGAAAAACAGGATCTTCGACAGGATTGGACCAACTTCGAGGAAAGCTGTCTCTATTACTGTTACGCGAGATCCCTACGCCTCCAACAAGAAATTATCCAAACTTATTATATGATACTTAGCCTGCTAATTGAAGCAAACTCACCATCAATATACTTCTACTTTAATTTATTTTGTAAATATTATACACTATATATTGCTATATTGTTATACGATATCAATCTCAAATTAAATACATACACGTTGTCTCATACCATTGTTTGCGTCCTTCAAGCACCACTCGTACTATACCTGATATCTTAGCTTTAGAAGATAGAACTAGACTAGAAAGGAGCGTTCCAGTCAAAAATTCGATGAACTCTTTCTCTTTCTTGTTGTGTGTTCCGGAGAAATATCTGCAACATACATTCGGAACCATATTAGTTTAACGTTAATGAATATTCCTTTTATGCAACATATTTTTACGACACATACAGTGATCACAGTCGCAGGAACATACACGAGCGTCTCTTTTCTATATCGATTTTAATTTTAAAGAAGCATTACGAAAGATATGCGTTTGTAAATTTCTACACACGTGTGCACACAGATTTAAGTAAGAAGAAATTACTATTATGTTCCCGGCGGTCGAGTCCCAACCACTTTCCCCGCAGGCAGCGGCGAAAAGCCGAAGTTGTTTTAAAATAACTATTGTTGTGACTTCGCGGTAGCAGATGACCTTGGCCTAATATACCTAATGTGCTTCTGGACGACTCCCTTTCGTATATATTTTTCTGGCCCCCACGGAACACTTCCTAAAAAAAGCCCGTTTGTACTTTTCAACAGGCCGATATCTAGAGCGCCGCGTCGGTGCTTTCAGAGACTTGGTGATTTCTCGAAGGAGAATATTTCACTGCATTCTTCGAGAAGCTCTTCCGTCGATAAGGCGACGCCGGAACGCGGGATTGGCCGATAAAAGAGCCGCGGATTCTGCGATTTATTTTCGTCCCTGTGCGTAATCTCGAAATATTCCTCCTGCCCTGATATCTGGTAGAAAAAGGCGAATGCGTATCATGCAAGAGTCAAGCGTCGCCCCGCGCCGCGGTAGCCGACGAACTAAAATTGACCCAGCCATTAAACAGACTTTAAACGCCTTTAAAGGTGAACGGGGAGCCGTAATAGCAACAACCAGATGATATAACGAACAAGCATTCTTGAATTAACCGCAAACGTTTATGCAAATTCATATTTTTACCGTCAACTATTGTGATTCTAGAATCTACAATAGCATCTCTTTGATATGGGGTTTATTCTCTGCGCCATTAATTCTAATTTTTTTAAGGTAACATAAGATGAAATTGTTCAAAAATCTTGATTTTATTTGCTGTGAAAGATATTTATAATCTGCACATAATTTTAAACGTAGAAATTACAAGTGCTATTGATAGACAGCGGATCTTCATGCTAAATAAAAATTCTCTACCTGAATTGCTACAAACTGGAGTGAAATAGAAAATTGTTTTCTTTTTTAATATGTTTAATAGGTTGAAGATAATATAACAGTATTTTTAAATTTTTCTAAGGCTTTTACTCTTTTAAATTACACCTAATTATTTTTGTCATAATTGCATCAAATCCGCTGTCCAGTTATAAAGTATTTTTCAATTTTGGCCTATTATATTAAGATAGAATTAACGTCCATAAAAAGTAATCTAGATAATGGACCTTGCCTCGGGTTCTGCATTAATCTATTAAGAGCTGTAATACATTTTTGCTCTGCAATATTTCTGTAGATACAGGCTGCGCATCCAAAGAATTGAAAAATATCGTTCCAAATGGTCTTACAATTGTTGATTATCATCCAATGCATGCATTATTTGTACACGTCCAGGTATGTACAATTAAAAGCATAAAATAAATTGTTAATTTATGTACCTTTACACCTATTTAAAGTATAAAACGTTCTCTATATAAATTGGAATATTCTCTAAAATTTATTTATGCGCAATGTTCCAAACAAATTGCAGTTCAATCACAAAAATATAATTTATTTGCGTTTGTACGATATCTGTTTCCCAAACAGATCCTTCAGAAAATGTACAGTTTAAATAATAATGTACTGATTATTATAAAAAATGACAGCGAACTTTTGGAATTTAAAAGTCAAAAGTACCAATTTTAGGTGACAAGATTTGAAGTGGCGAAGAACCTCGATGTAAGAATAGAATGCACAATGTAATCGTATGTTAATGTCAATATTATATTCAGCGAATGCTTAAACGCGTTCATGGAAAGGTCTATTTGAACACGGAAAGTGTTACAGCAAAACTAATTGGAATCCTCTAGGTGCATCATTTCCCTAGAAGCATAGCGCAACTACCACTGACACTTCTCCAACAAGACAACGACAGAGGTCTGAGAAAATCCACTTCCGTAATAAAGCAAAACGAACGTTGACTTTGTACCAGTAATATCCACTCTCGTTATAATCTCCAGCGACCACGAAGAGGGAAAGGGATGGAGAGGCAACGAGCTAACGGCATACCGTGGAACAGAACCCTTTTCACCTGTGCTAACTAGAATAATAAATCTTCCAGCTAACAAATGCAGACATAAATCACACATTTTTAAACGATCCCCTCGATTCTGACACGGACATTATTCGTTCCTGCTACTAGATTTAGAACCTTTACTTTTAGCCGATAGAAGACAGATTTGATCGCGCAGCGAGTTCTATCAAGAATGGTTCCGACTTGCACACCTGCGACCGACAATTATCGCACCTTTCTGTGACGAATGGACTCAGTCCGATGCCAATGCTTTCCACACGCATACACACGCGAGCAGATCTACGCGCGGATCGACGCCATGCCACCCCAAAACAGGCGAAGGAGCGCGAAATCCGTGCGATGAAACAAACGCAATAGAAACATAAACCTCCCCTTCGCGTTCTACGAGCTTTATAACCATTTCAAGTAATGCAAATCTAATAGAATATCTTGCTATGCTACACAGCATAAATTAAATGACTCGGTGAGAAGGATGTCTACGTGGGTTTTCCCAGAGTCGTAAATGCTAGGATCGAGTTTACGAGCGAGTATTTCAACCGAACCTCCCTCTGGAGCGAGGAAAAGGGGTGCCGGGAGTCCGGAGAATTCACGAAAAGTTAGAAAACTATAAGGGGAAACGGTTGTAGAATGTTTTCACAGCGAGACGCAGTTCCCTCGGCCCGCGTTAGGGCCTGGGGGCCGCCTAGTTCGGCGAGCGTCGCGACGCCACACGAGGCAAGCCTTTTTCGTGCCTGTCGGGCAAGCACCATCGCGCGAGAATGCGGGGGCGTCCTGACGAGAGCATATATTCGACGTCGCGACGCTCCCCAAGCACAGACGGCACTCCAACTCTGTCCCGTGCACGGTACGTAGAAACTGCTCTCTGGAACGGTATATTACATCTCTTCGGATACTATCGGCTACTTCCTGAACCCTCGACGCTGTCGATGATACACTGTACTCGATCGATCCTCTTCGCTGAATACTTTCGATCGTTTCGTTCAACCGAACCGTAATTCCCAAACGCGGCGCTCGCTTTCAGACGTTCCGCCTTTTTCTAAGGGAGTCGTCGGCTCTCCTTCCGGTTATCGTATCTGAAATAGCACCAAGGGTTCATTTTAATAGTGTTCGGTACTCCAGTGATACGCTGATTGCCTACGAGTGATTGCATAATTAGACTCTGGATCTTTATGCGACATAACAATCTTCAATCAAAGTCTAATAGAGACTTATTTCTTAATAATCTTACTAAATTGAAAAGAAGGTGACAGTATACATTATTATTTTGATGCTTCCAGTGTTTTTTTTCCCTTTTGCCATAAACGCATCAAATCCGCAGTCTAATTATAACTAACGAACAGTCGTATCCGGATCTCAGAGTTTTTAAACCTTATTTTAAGTATTTTTGTGAATATTATCTTGATTTTATGTTGCTGATAACTTCTGATCTTACGGAACGAATTCACTCAGAAATATTTGATACATACGGTAGTATGTTTGATATTAACGATCGGTAATTGTAGACTGTAAAGCTTCGTTTACCTTTTTGTTATATTTCAGATAATCAGGTAAACTAAAAGCGAAGAACATCTGCTAATCATTTTTCATTGTAGTTTTAATTGTAGTAACAGTGTCTCGAATTGACATTGGACTTGCCTGAAATAACATTGGCAATGAATTTTATTAATTCGAGTACCTCTATTTCTTATTCAGTCAATTCATTCTGTTCAATCTCTTATTCTATCAATATGATACAAGTACGGATTTTGATTGTATCCGACAGTATCCACAAATCTTACATTCTTCTATGAAAATAATCTATTTTATTTTAATTTCAATAGTTTGTGTAAACTCAAAAAATACTGTTCGATATTGTATCAACAGGTTTAAGCATTTTCATACAAAAAGAGGTTCCTATTATTCCCAACATTTGAAATGATATTTGTTAAACTAAATACTACAACCTGGCATTTTTACAAAATAATAATTCACGAATAATAAAACCTGTATTAAATGTACAATATAAAATTGTGGATATACTAATCTGAAAAGTCAGTAAATACATAATACGCAAACAATCTAGACTGTGGATTTTTAAGCAAAATAAAAATGGTTTTTGCATAAATTGCAAGGAACAGGAGCCAAATAGAAATTGCTTGCTGAAACTAACAAATTGATATTCTTAAAATAGGATTAATTAATTTATAATTTAAGCAGTCTGACTATCATTAACCACAAGACGCGTCACGAATAGCAAAAAGTTATTTTGGCGGTGATAAAATAATTTTCAATAATACGTATTCTATATAAAATTCGATATATCATAGCCAAAGCCCCGGTTGATCAACATAGTAGCCAGTTCTTGATTCACGGCGCTTTGATCGAGATTTATGAGACAGTAGTGTAGCAATCCAAGAAATTCTAACCGCGCTCGGCTATTTCTAACTTTCCAACAAACCCCTCGCAGATTATATTCACAGCGAATAAAGAGTATAACGTTCTCGAGCAACGAAAGTTCTCTGTTTCCCTAATAAATAGATAGTTTTCTGTTCAAAGATTTTTGTTTTGGTTAATTTGACAAGATTCTTCTAACAAAACTAATCGCTATCGCTAGAAATACGCGCGCACGAGGCGAATGGCCGACCCTATCATCGTGTTTAGACATATTCGAGGTCTTTGCCCGTGTGCGAGGCTCGTCCTTTTGTGAGCACAGCATAATTTTGGCACGCGCGGGCCTCGTCGTTATGCTTTATCCTCGTGGACCGAGCACAGCCGCGGCGAACGAAGACGGTGGTGCCCACCATAATCGTCGCTTGCACTTATTAGGGATCGTCCGTCGGTCGTACGTCTAAAGTTAGCGTCGCGGCGCACCGAAATAGTGCTGCGACGCCGGGACCGCTTGCCTATCGTTTTATAGGCAACTGGGTCAATTCTGGCGAGCGTCGACGCTTTTCGTGAAAATCTCATCGAATTCTCCGATAGCCTCTCCATTTCGAGATAGCAATTTATTTTTTTCTCCGTTGCAAAATTCATTTTTATCTTGCGGCAATACTTCAAGACTGACTTTTTCGCTGGACATTCTTTTCGGGCCATCGATTCACCTTTTCATTTCACATCAATGAAATTAAACAATTCTACGGACATTTATATCTCGTTTTCAGTTTGTAAGTCTTCTTCGACTATTTTATATTAGTTTTTCTGTTGGAAATTACTTGGATTCGTAATTTCATTCGACAACCCGATTTTTGCTATAAAGTTATTGACAAAAACCTACATATCGCGAATCTGTCTTACCTAGTGTTGAACACCGTAAATATTCGATGAATTTGTTTAGAGAGACGTAGATTCATCTAACCATACACACTTAGCGTTTCTGACCCTGACATGAAAAAGCTATCTTTTCCACTTACCAAGCGGAACTTACCAAGTGGAACGTTGCGAGGATTATACGTATGAATACCGTGAATGTTTAAAAAAGAACGAGGAACCAAGAAAGACGGCGATTTTTGTTACAGAGACTAAAAACGAAGAAGAAACAAAATGTGTGACGACGAAGTAGCAGCCCTTGTAGTCGACAATGGATCCGGTATGTGCAAGGCCGGTTTCGCCGGAGACGACGCTCCCCGCGCCGTCTTCCCCTCGATCGTCGGTCGCCCCCGTCATCAGGGTGTGATGGTCGGTATGGGACAAAAGGACAGCTATGTCGGTGACGAAGCCCAGAGCAAGAGAGGTATCCTCACTCTGAAATACCCGATCGAGCACGGTATCATCACCAACTGGGATGACATGGAGAAGATCTGGCATCACACCTTCTACAACGAATTGCGTGTGGCCCCAGAGGAGCACCCAGTCCTCCTCACCGAGGCCCCCCTGAACCCAAAGGCTAACCGTGAAAAGATGACCCAGATCATGTTCGAAACGTTCAACAGCCCGGCCATGTACGTCGCCATCCAGGCCGTCCTGTCCCTGTACGCTTCCGGTCGTACCACCGGTATCGTCTTGGACTCCGGAGATGGTGTCTCCCACACCGTACCCATCTACGAAGGTTATGCCCTTCCCCATGCCATCCTCCGTTTGGACTTGGCCGGTCGTGACTTGACCGACTACCTCATGAAGATCCTGACCGAGAGAGGCTACAGCTTCACCACCACGGCTGAGCGTGAAATTGTCCGCGACATCAAGGAGAAACTCTGCTATGTCGCCCTGGACTTCGAGCAGGAAATGGCCACCGCCGCTGCCAGCACCTCCCTCGAGAAGAGCTACGAGTTGCCCGATGGACAGGTCATCACCATTGGTAATGAGAGGTTCCGTTGTCCTGAGGCCCTCTTCCAGCCATCCTTCTTGGGTATGGAATCCTGCGGTATCCACGAGACCGTGTACAACTCCATCATGAAGTGCGACGTCGACATCCGTAAGGACCTGTATGCCAACACTGTACTGTCCGGTGGTACCACCATGTACCCCGGTATCGCTGATCGTATGCAGAAGGAAATCACTGCCCTCGCCCCATCCACCATCAAGATCAAAATCATCGCTCCTCCCGAGAGGAAGTACTCCGTATGGATCGGTGGATCCATCCTGGCTTCGCTGTCCACTTTCCAACAGATGTGGATCTCCAAGCAGGAATACGACGAGTCCGGTCCCGGTATCGTACACCGCAAGTGCTTCTAAGGTGTCGCACCGGGCTCTGGGATTCACGATTATATCACCTGCTTTCTTTTCTTTTTTTTTTCTATTGGTGCTCGGTGGTTTTCGAGCTATGGTCTCCATTGATGCTGGCGTACCGAGGTTACAGAGAAGAAGGAGAGAAGAAGGTAGAATCGGGGGAATGTGGTTTTGGGAAACGAAAATTACTGAAGTGCCTTTATTCTACACATTTATCAGACTGTACTTTACTTTGTAGTTTATACAACACGACTGTTTGTTATTAACGTTAATTAATTTATTGATAATCTCCTCGGTCATTGCAACGAGCCCTTTCTCGGTCCCGCAGAACGTGTATACGCAGACATACATGTATATCTCTACACATGCATACATACAGACACACACACGCAAAGGCTATATTGTTATCGTACGCGCACTTAATTTGGCATTTGCGACATTTGCACGGGGTGGTAATCGACGAGAGCGAAAGTATACGACAGGAAATAAAGGAAAATACCGTAACCAGGCGCATCAACGTCGGCTCATATTGCTGCCTGGCGTATTGTTCTTCTTATTATACCATATGATTAATGATAATAAAACTGTATTATATAATAAGTAGATGTCGGATTATGTGAATCTTATCGCGGTCGATATCTTTGGCGAACGTTCAACATGATGACATAATGGTCGCTGAACAAATTGCGATTTCGTGCCCGGCGAGGTTCGGGAGAAATATTGTGTTTTGGTTTCTCATGACATTTTACTCTGGATGCAGTGTGTACTCTGGCAGCCAGCCAATCCATGTGTAACTTTAAGTGACTGTATTTTCGTTCGGTTTCGGGGGAGGGGGATAAAGAAGATCTTTCGCAGCGATCAAAAAAAGTTGCTCATTTTTCTTACGTATAATCCGTTCGAGAGTAAAGCAAGGGTGTTTCTATTCGGAACTTCATTACAAAGATATGTACGGTATCAATCGGGTAAACCGCGTGTAAAGATCTACATTAAAAAGTTCTCGTTTCTCCGACCTAAAAATAGTCTATGAACGGTAACTAATGAATCTTAACGTTTCGCGTGAGATCTTGATGAAAGCGTTCCGCCCAGAGGTCAGGATGGAATCTAGCCAGAAGCAATTCAATTTGATGGGGCTTCAACGTGTTCGTGTGACCCGTCAGTTATTTATTCCATTTGAACCTACGAGCCTTCGTGTTGCACTCGATTCGGATTGTTCCTAGTAAAACGAGACGCACGTTTCTCCATCCATCGATGGGTGACAAGCTGTGGTCTCCTGCTCAACGTGGTGTCTTTGGCTGGCCCAGGGATGGCTGATTTTAGCCGTTTCCTCGAAGGCAAAGGCGTAACCCAAGACGACCGGCAAAACTGCGATACAAATAAAGAAATAGCAAAAATAGAGCTGTCGGTAGTCGAAGGAGTGGATGCCTATAGCTGTTGGGGAGCGCGTGCCGGGAGTCCCCGGGAGCTTCTTCTTCTAGCCTTACAAGGCCCCCGAGTGACTTACGTTTATTCTGACGCTTCGACAACTAAAATTAGAGCCTGCCCTCCTCGGGGCGTTTATGCACATGCACGCGTCCGTGCACCTGCATGGGGTGGATGCGCGCCAGTTTAGACTGACTCTATCGCACGCTATCTCTCTTCGTAAGTCGAGCACGTGTTGAACACTTTCGAGAGGAGAACGGATCGGTTCGACCGCGCATAACGCTATAACGCACATGCTTTTACGTGTTGGCTATTAATAGGAACAAACTTGACCAATAAGGCAATCGCTACGACAATGCCCAAGTTCGTTCAGAATGTTTTTAATTTTAACTTAATTGATTTGCGTCTACTCTTTAGTCTCGGGGCGCGTCATATAACATAAGTAGAATTAATTCAAAAATTTCAATTTCGTGAAATTGGTTAAAACTGGGTCGGTTGATCGACGATTTCTTTGAAGAAACAACATTTATACTTATTTTATGTCTATCTTTGAAAATTAAATACTGACAATATAGTATATATTAATATATTTTTTTAATGAATACACAACATCAAGAAATATCTATGGTGTTCCTTTCTTTTTTAGTACAGTATAACAAACACTTTAAATATTCAATGTTAAAAAGATTATAAGAATTTAGACTGTAAAAAATGATGTCGTATCCACTAATGAGCGTTGCTGCATTTTTAAAAGGCAAAGAATTGAATATATCAAGCCTAAAAAAACGTTATAACGTTTTATACTTACGTCAATCGTAAATATAGATGTTATTATAGATATCTTTTGATGCATCTAATAAAAAATTTCTCCTAACCTTGTACAATGATAACATATCTACGATAAATCAGACTTCAACAAAAGCATTCAGTGTATTGTCGCAAACGGTGCTACATCATTGTGCCGTTTATACAAAACGATTCCTTCCAATAATATAACATTATTATTTATTATTATAATATATAATCCAATTTAAACCGGCAATTAAAAAATTTTTGGTACATACGAGAATTTAAATTTGTGTAATATAGTTCACCTTTTCAAAAAGAATATAAATATAGTAAGGTAAGTCATAAAGCATAGATCATAAGTCTAAATATTTTAATCGTTTCTTTTCATATTTACTGTGAAATACAAATATTAATTGAAACGTAGAAAATGTGGTAGCAAAGAATACAATTGTCAATTAATAACAAAAAATACTTGACTTCATATATTTTTAGTCTAACAGTGTATTATAATAAGAACGTAAAATATAGTAAAATTTTTAAATACATATACACAAAAATTTATGTTAATTGTTCTACATACGATAGTATGTATGACGTGCTGCATAAGCACGGCGTAGGCATATATAAAAACTTGTAGATAAGACAATATCATTAATTATGTAATGTACATATATGAAAAGTATTATCGAATTGAAAGTGATTTAATTTTTGTCGAGGCAATAAATTAATAACTAGTATGACTTAAATGTTGCATCTATAGATACGTATATGTAAGTACGTATAGCTCATGCTCAGTTGTTTCGCACGTCACCTTTATTGTATGCACACGCATGTCACAACGGAGCATATGTTAGCGCGCTTCTTTATCAACAAAAAGTGAACGACAATAATTAAGTAAGTACTCGCGCAATACCTCGTACTTGTGATATAATACCTCGCATGTGAGTACGTTGCACCGCGGGTTTCGCATTTATTTCAGCTCGATTTCAATCGATACACACATGTCATACGGTGTTATTTGTGCTACACGATAAAACGCTACGCTGTTACAACAATGTCTGTTGTGTTGAAGCGGAAATAATAGGAGTGATGACGAAAAGAATGAGAGTTATCATATTCGCGAAGGTGTCCTTCGTGCGTTCTGGACAGTAAAAAATTTAAATAAAATGGTCGTCCAGACTCACGTGCGAATAAACACGGATATTCTAAGATAGAGAATTACAAATATCATAGTGCATGAGAGATCCACACTTGTACAATAAGAATTGGCTGATTGGATTCGAGAGACAATGGAAAACACTGAGGTTAAATTCCGAATTATGATGTCAATTATAACGAATCATTTTAAGAGTAAAAGGTACATTGTACAGTTTTACTTAAAATTATAAAACACTGTTGTTGCCTCTTCAAAAAAGTTAGTCTTGTCTTTCAAAAACAATCGACAGTATTTAAAATATAATTTTAAGTATAATCATTTTTTGTCTTAAACTGTGAACTTTATCATTTCTTGATTACATATAATTAATACAGTAAGAGTTACATTATTAAGCGAATATGAAGACAAACATTTTATATTGCTTTAAATTGTTGTATACTTTAGTAATAAAACTATGTTTCTTACAGGTTTATATTCCCTTGGTACAAAGTATAATGTTAAAGTTATTATTAATGTTAGACCATGTTTATAATGGGGAAAATTATACCAATGAGCTGGTTGAACCAGATATTGTTGATTTTAAGTGTATTGAGTGCTAGTTTGGCTTTAGTTATACAGGAATGGGCTGGCCTCACGCCATTACCAATTTATGTTTCCATATTATGGATTATTTTTATTATAATAATGTCAGTATGGCTCAGTTGTTATCTATTTCAACTTGCATTAAAGGCGAAATGCCCACTTAACATAACATTCCTCGATGACTGGTTATATCAAAAGTTAGTAAGTAGTTTAAGATTACCCGTAGACAAGAAATCGGTAAAAGTGCTTGCTGAGACAGAGATTGGTAAAGACTCAAAAGCAAAAAGTGTAGATAGGAAAGTATTAAAAGAAAGAAGCATTTCTTCAAGAAGAAAAAGATCGATAAGAGTGAATGATTTAGTGAAAGAAATAAACTCAAAATGTATACAAGTATGGTATGAATCTATCAGTAAGGACAAATCGTTTCCTGATGAAGCACAAGAATTACTTAAGAAATTATTGACCAAACTGTTCTATCACATTCATCTAATAGACAAGGTGAAGCTTACCCATCAGGTAGCCAATGTATTTCTACTGCATTGTAAAGAATATCACAGGTATGATTTTTCATTTATAAATTCATAAATAAGTTATTGTTATTACAAGTGATTCATTTATATTATAGAGCGTCGCGACGAGTAGAAAAAGGGACAGCAAAAAGTATGAAAGAAGCATTCAAATATTTGCATCCTGGTTCCCGTAATGCATCGGCTTTGGAACATATGCTTCATCAAACGATCAGTATCTTAGCACAAGAATTTTTACAATGGGAACTAACGAGTTCATTGCCATGTAAATTATTACTGTCTATTCTAGCGAAAAGACTATTATTATTTATAGAAACAGTCAGTTCTCCGGATTGGCTTTTTCAAAGCATGTTAGAGTTATTAGAGCCTATATCAAACGACGGTGCTAAAATTCAGGATAAAGTGAAAAGCACAGAAGAAAATATGTTACGCACAAAAGTACAGCATATTTTTCAAAAATTCTATATTAATCATTACTTAATTAATTATGTATTGAAACAGTAATTCTTGTTTTAGAAATTGGTATCCGAAGCTTTGTGCGATGGTATAACATCTTCAACAGCTGCCATTATTCCAAGGCCGATACCAAAACCACAACCAAACTTAGACACTTCTACAAAAGTGACAACCGAAAATAAGAGTAAAACTTTGGCGAAGGAGAAAATTATGAATGAAAAAAGACCTACCTTGCGTTTAGACAATTTACCCACAGAACATAGAGGTCTTTGGGGTCAAAGTATGTCGGAAGGGGATACTGAATTAGATGAAGATAAGTTATCTCCAGTATACGAAGATACTACAGATTTTGCAACAACAATTGCTAGACTAAGGACTGTATTACAACAAAAGTCAACTGTGACTACTCCTTTGTAAGTTACAAATACGTTTTAATTTTTCAATTCAATAGTGAGCATCCTTTTACATTGTATATTTCCAGACATGTCGAAGAAAAATCGTACGCAGTTTACGAAGGTAGTCAATTTACAAATCTACTAATTCCTTGGACAGAATTTCGTACTGAACCTGATGGTTCCCAACAATTACTTTATTGCATTCAATTCGATGATGTGGAACAACGCGGAGTTGATTTGTTCGAAACTACGACGGCAACTGTTAGGAGACAATATCGCGATTTCGTTCAGTTACATGCTAGTTTACAAGAGGTGATTTGAAATTTAAACATTTGGTTACATTTCAATGTGTTATTTCATTTACTTATCATAATATATGAAATGTAGATTCCAGAATTAGCACCCATCATGAAGGATTTAGTATTGCCGGAAGGCGGGCGTATCGAGTTAGAAAATTATATCGTAACTCTAACTACACGGTTAGCTAGTGTATGCCCACCACAATTGCGACATTTTCTACGTCCAAGCAGTGGTGCTGATAAAAAGGCAGATGTTGTTGCACCCCGACTTGATAGATTTTTAGCTAAAACTGTGACCGGGGTTTTCAACACTTTGAAAACAGTTGTTCCAGGTTTCGAAGTTGAACAGGAAGAAGAAATTGTTCAATTACCTACCTTGATGCCTCTATCTGATATACCATGGAGATTTGTGGAAGACATTAAAACGGTAATGACCTAAAATGTGTATCTGGATAAAAGAATATCTTATATATTTAAAATTTTTCATGGCTCATTTTATTAAAATATGTATAGAGATCTTTTTTTGAATTTGCATAGAAAAGTTTGGCGAGCGAACTCCAAAAATTAGTTGCTGACAGAACTGATTATTATTCTGTAGACTCAGCTTACGAAGCTGTGGATTCTGTAGAAGGAAGCAACGATAATGCACTGATAACTCATTGGTTAGAAACAGTAAATGACTCTTACGAAGGTAAATTCACTATGCATGCTTTTCTTAGATATTTTGGAAAGCATTTCATAAGTTTTTACATTTGTTTCATGTTTCCTTTGACAGAAGAAGCAGATGAACTGGATTCTCATTTAACGTTAACATGTGCTGCTGTAGATATTATCTGTGAATTGTTAGCTGGTGTTGGAAGTAATAATGCATTGCAACAAGAAGCAGTTGTTAGGTGGACGAAATTACTTTTTGGAAATGTCACTGAATCTGTATTACAGGTAAGAATTCATGATATTTATAACTAGTATTTTTAAGATTGATTAGTGAGATTTTTTATTATTGTTGCAGATTACAGTTCTTCAAGCCTTTGATTACTTGAGTAGTAAAACATTTCATAATGTACAAACCAAAGTTTCTGATGAACCACTAGTGCAAGTAAGAGAAAAACTTGTGCAGGAAATACTAAGTAAAATTTCTAATGATGTGAGATTAATATTCGGCGAAGATGATACGATAAATATTCTAAAATATCTACTTGGTTCTTATGAAATAAAGAAAATTAATATTGATTTGAACCTACAAATATTAGACGTTCTAACATCACAACTGCTACTCTCATGTAGGTCAGCTCATAATCGTGCAGTTTCTTAATAGTTCAATTCATTTTATTTTATTTATCGAAAACCAAGCAGTTCATAGAAGGTTATACGTTATTCAAATCAATTTATTGGTATTTAAAATCGTGAAATATTGACATAATTTTAGTCACTAAGGAATTGATGTGCCATAGTATATTTGTTGACGATTTAGAACTATCAAGATTTCAAAAACAGACTATGTACCTGATTACATGTTTAAAATAAGGATGCCAAGTATTTTTTCCATTAAACTGACTTATAAGTTAAATGATGTGTAATATATGTATTAAGTACTATATGCATTTAAACTGTACAGTTGTATTTAATGTTTAAGTTTTGTACAAATATTTATGAGAAACCATTATATTTCACAATTAATAAAAGTTAACAATATACATGAAATTTAAATGTATGCAAGACCTCAATAGCCTAATACATGTTCATCTTTATGCTTAATAACACATAGTTTATAAATTACTTAAGTTTCCTTCCCTTCACTTTTAATCTTTTGCTTCTCTAATTGGGCTCTGAAATTAATAAACATATTTTAGAAAATACGATGTAAGCTTCAATATTGCAATTTATGATAATATTTTATATTGTTACTGAAACTGATAGTAATGCGTAATAATTAATTTAATAATATAGTAATGTATCATATTGTACCATAAATTAAATTATCCAAAACTTTTCAAGCGTAAATAAACAATTTTAATATGTTTGAAAGTATTAATATGAATATTCGTTTTTTAACAAAAATACCTCAATTGTTGATTAAAATCATCTTCTACATCGTCATCGTCCCAATTGTCTTCCCAAACACTAATATCCTCATTGTCTTCGTCTGCCGCGGTCCAATCTACCAAGTCATTCAATAATTTGAGGTTAGTCTTCGGCATTTTCAATATTTTACAAGTATTTGTCACTTTATATTTGTATACCTTCCGCATGAAATTCCTCGAACTCATCGTCCTCCTCCAACAATCCCAAATCTACTTTCGCTTTGTCGTTCTTAGTGTCAGTCATTTTCAAAGTTGACAGTGGTACACAATTGTTCTGCATACGACCAGATACGACAAATAGGAAGCAAGCGAATTTTGTAGAAGCATGAACCTAATATTTGTAGAGCTTTTTCATTCACCATAGACTATATACAATTCTGCGTGGTTACTTTGTGAATCTGGAATGAGCTTATATGGAATAGTACGCACATTATTTAATTAAAACTTTAAAAGACATATTTTTCTAAAAACGATCGAATTAAAATAACTACAACACACAGAATGAGACTAATGTGAACTATTTTTTATTGATGATGCAGAAATTTTGTGATTGTGGAATACCAGAGTGGGGTACTTTTGAAAAGTATTTAGTACGGAGGTTTTCTTACTAGGTGGAGCTATTACCTTTTAGTTGCAGTTTGCTATGCTATGTTATGCAGCGCCCAACTGTATGATTTTTGGCATCATTTGTTGTACAAGGAATACCCAAGTATATTCATGGAAAATATATATTTTTAGACTTTATTTTATACATTAAAGGTAATATTGTGATAATTAATTATATGTATTCTTATGGAAGATTGCTATGTTACATCTGCAGTCTGACACCTGATATAATAATGAACAAAATTTAATATCAGTGAAATAAATTGTGATAGGCAGTTGATCTTTTGTTTAACAGATTTCATTCCAGTTATCACATTCGTCGTTCTTTAATTCATTCTAAATTATTAATTTTAATATGTTCAAACTAGTAGGAATATTCGAAATTTTCAATTCTGATTTGTATAAGATCTATAATTTAGAAAAATTTTAAATAAAATACTTTTCATTATTGATATGTATTACATTTAATTCTAGTATGTTGCTATTAGTCATAATTACTTTCGTTCCTTTGTTGTTGCCATTAATCACTTATTCATAAACAACAGTCTATGTTTCCATAATATGGTTATTCCATGAAACTCATGTTTTTATGCATTTTAAGATATCCTTTCTGATAAATGTAAAAAAATTCATTTTGTAATGTAGGATAAACGTTTGTTTTTTTCGTACTATTTCGTTACCGGGTATATACATATATGTATAGTAGACTGTGGTTGAAAATGAAGGCCTAAACTCTTCGCTCAGTGCGTGTTTGAAATTGTATAAAATATTTTTACGTATTTGAATATTATTTTTATTACGGACTATCAACCATTATAATTTTTGATTTATTGATTTAAGAAGATATTTATTTCCATTTTTCAAATCAAATAAATGAAACTATGTAGCACAGCAATATATTGTTTTGTCAATTCTCACATACTGAGACGTCTAAAAGACGTCTTTAAGACGCCTGCCGCAACACATTCAGACTTTTAAAAGACGCCTCGAAAGTCGCTCGACGGTCGCTGGAATGTCTTGTGTTACAAAACGGTACGTCTTAAAGATGTCTTTTAGAAGAAACTTTTGACGTCTTTAAGACGTCTTTAAAGCGTCTGTTTAGACGTTCAAGGCGTCTTTTAGACGTCTAATTTCAGCAGCAAAAACGACGTCTCCAAAAAGGCGTCGTTCATTTCAAAATTATAAAAATTCAAGCAACTTGTAAGCAAGTATGTATATACATATGAAAATTTACGTTAATGAAAACGGCAGTGAAATTACGCAGTAAAGGAAAAGAATATGCTAAGTCTACGGAAATGTTTTGTACCGTTAAGTAAAAATAAATGATTTATAGTTCTTGATAAGAATAATGTACGAATAGTTCGAAAAGCTTGACATAATTCTAAATTTAAATATTTTCAACTCTGGTCAAACATTTAAATTAAATGAGATGTTTGTTTCATAATTTAATATTCCAGATGGACGCTGACACTGTCAATATTGAACAAATAGAAAGTCATATTGAAAATCGCAATGAAGTTCTTCTCGAATTGCGAAAAATATATAAAAAACACTCAGGTCTTTACACAACGGATTTTGGTTGCGTAAGAATAAGAGGCAAGGCCGGTTTTATAAAAGAGCAATAGTATGCAAACAGGTATACGATCCTTGTTTTGTCCAAGAGACATTATTTGTATATTTTGGTTATGAATTAAGAAAAATATATTCTTCAAAAGAGAAATTATGGATGAAAATTCTAAATTTTATTTTCGTTTATGCAAGGTGTCCCAAAAATGTTGTACTTCCTTGAAAGGTGTGATCCCTGAGCTCATTTTAAAAACGTGGATCAATCAGAGCACAGTTGCAGCAAACGTGAAGTTGGCATTGGTCCACCCGAAATCCGTTTGCTGTAGTGGTCCGTGTTTTTCGGGAGAACATTTTCGCAAACGAAAAAGTTACTTCAAATGACCTTGGGAATAACATTTTTGGGACACCCTGTATATTGAATACGGAACGCTATTATACGCTAATTCTGATTTCTTAAAGTCTATTTCCATTTTTGTTTTCACAAAAGATTTTTCAAATTCCAATACCGGCCTTGGCTAAAAATTGTAAATCATAAAAAAAAATAAAAAATTAAAGATTATACTTAACAATGAAGCAGACGCAAAAGAAGAGTCGAGTTTGTCGATTGTGGAGGATACTTTGGAAATTAATAATAAGGGTTTATGGAAATTGGCTGAAGCGGATGATACGAAATGTTATAGATGCAAGCACTTTCTAAGTATTCCACAAAATTTTCTCGAAGGATGTGAAACGACGTCGAATTTCACGGAAGAACATGTGGCTGACCTAAGATTCATACAGGCTGTTGTCTGGTTAAAAGCGACCACGAGAGTTGTGAAAGATATATCACTTCAGCAGATGCATGTGTTATTCCAAAAACAGTGGAATAATATTTTACAGAAAAGTAATAAAATTTGTATACGGCCGCATGGCCGTACAAAAAATATAAATTTCTTTTTCCCTTCTACGATATTCTTGTGCATAAAGACGTTTAAATCACTGTAACTGTAAAGAAAAAGGTACGGCAAGGGATTGAAGGAATTACAAAAGAGAGAAAAATTGTATATTGATGTCAGTCCATGTATAGATTAGATTTATCTTATTGTTGTATTGTCTTATTTGCCTTATCATATTAAATATCACAATTTCAAGAACCGAAGTTTAAAATAAGACTGCGCAATGCAAGATAAACACCAAGATCACGATGCCATTAATTACGAACATTCATTATACGAACTCGTTGATACGGTAAAAGGAAAAACGGTGTAGGTTTTTATTTGTTATTAACATCAGCGTGACAGGAAAAACCTACATCCATCAACGTTAACAAATTAAATATTTTAAAGAATTACCTATTACAGTAAAGTCTTGATCTAAGCTGGACGGAGCTGTACGAATATATTAGTCAGTTCGCCTACCTCCTCCACTGAGAGACATAGTCCGCGAGGGGCGAAAAAGCTCGAACTACCTGTCATCAAGAAAAGGTAGAACCACAGGATCTAAGAAACAGCACGGACCCGAGGGTTTTTCTTCGATCAAGGCTTTACTGTACTATCTTATTGTAGTACGGAAGTCGAACAACAATTGTTATACAATTTTAACACTAACCGTACCGAGCACAAAATGTGACTGGTATACGTTGTTTTATAAATATCATAAGACTGAATTTATTTAGATTTCTCGCAATTTTGATAACAATATGTGCTTCAATGAAGAAAACTTTATAATCTCTAAGATGGAAGCATCTTTGTAATTTCAATAATTATCAAATAAAAAATGTGAAACCGGTCATTTGACCGGGCATAGTATAGTTAGTGTCAAATAATATGAATAAAATGGTTAATGCTTTCGGCGCAAGGGTTCGATCATTTGTTACTTAATTTATAAAGCAATTTTGCAAATTACTAAATTACTTTAGTAATTCCTTACATTACTAAATTACTAAAGTAATTCCTTAAATTACTAAATTACTTTAGTAATTTGCAAAATTTCTTTGTAAATTAAGTAACAAATGATCGACCCCTTACGTCGAAAGCATTAACAATTTTATTAACAGCAAATACGATCGATAGAAAGCTATAATTCAAAATAATATGAATATTAAATATTACAGAGAACGATTCCGGGATTTGCAACAATGACGTTTCTGTAACGTTTTCCGAAGATGAAGAGCATGCAAATAAGTGTCCCACTTCGATCTTAGCGTTGACATTGACACAAAAAGATGATAGAATTTCGTATAATCATTTAGAACGTGACAAGATCAACTTATCCCGTCATAATAAACATGATAAAAAGTGTAGTACGACACAATTTCAGCGACATACAAACCAAGACGACGATTTTACGCAAAATATAAGTAACCTATCCATCTTTTGTTCTGAAAGTACACAAAGTTATCTTCGAAGCTTTGTCAAGGATACTGTCATTATTCCGGAGTCGCAGAGCGAATGCTCATCGGACTCAGACATGTTTAAAGATTCAGTAAAAAGTGAAGAGGCTAATGATAACACAAGTCAGAAGGAAACGGATGATAAATTGTACGATAACAATAATTTCATCAATGGATCGATACATTCAACACACTCGTCATCGCAAGGCGAAATGCCTTGTTGCAGCAATTCTTCGCGAAATAGGATTCCGGAGTCGAAGATAGTCGAAAACACTTCAGCAGACATGTTTAACGAAAGTTGTTCATTGGACAATAAGAGCGTCAATGGTTCACGAAACGGTGAAGACCGGATGTTGTCGGGGTTAACTATACCCGAGATTACACAAATTTCTAGAATATCCGATTCGCAAAAACCCGACTCCCCTAAAGCTGACAGCACGTACAACACGTATCAATCTAACGGAGAATATTGTATTTCTCAAAACGAGGATGAGAGTGACTTTTTAAATTTGAAGATCGGCAGCACTATTTCGTATCATAGATGCAGCTTTGCGGACGATCTACAATTTCCTACTGTAAGTACGGATGAGAAAGAATGGAGTTTCGATGAAAACCAAGAGCCGTGTCTGTCACCAATCGAACCGGACGACGAAAGGAACAATTCGGCTCGGATCATTCAGAGTACCGTACAAGATATTTCACCGTTTCGACCAAATCGGCGACGTTCGCAAGCAGGCAATTTAACAGAGGACGGAGAACCTACGGGAAGTCGTGAAAAAAGAAGAAAATTGGATGTCGAAAATGAAATGGATACACTTCAGAGAATCGAAGGGAAACCAGTTTCCTCCAAGTGGTTGAGATTTACGCTTGACGTCATGAACACGGACGACATTGCCTTTGAATCGATGAAAGTTATTCTTTCGGTGCTTCAGGATGAGAAGCTGGCCAGACAGTACATGAGAAACAGGTGTTGGAAAAATACTATGGAGATGCAGGCAGTGGATGCTGTATTGAATTTTTGCGACGTTTTCGAAACCGAGAACAAAAGCAAGGCGTGCACGAATGAAATTGTACAGGCGATTACGAGCACGTTAGACAGGTGTATTGGTAACACAGAATTGAATAAGGTAAATTAAAAACGGTAGTAGAATTGAAAAACACATTCTATGTGTTCTATGTATCTAGTCACTGGGCCGAATTATAACTCAATTGCAGCTGCAACGATGCACCTCTGCAAAAAATTATAGTACAGGATGATACATCTTATCTCCGGTTACTCCTCTCTCTACTCCTGGGTTCTCCCCACCAAACTCCTGTGGAGTGTAGGAGGAGGTTGAGTTAGGAGTGTACAGGGTGTCCCAAAAATGATCAGAGTTGGCCGTGGCCGCGCTCCGATTGGTGCGTGTTTTTCATTAGTATCTCCTTAACAAAGCCGAGGCGGACATTTTTACAAATGGAAATAATATCGCTGTTAAGGAATTTGAACATTTTTGGGATACCCTGTGTATGTATAGGAGGCAGCATCTTCGCAGTCACGCGAGGCAAAGCTCGGTAAGTTCAAATGAAGTAGTTGATAGTGGAGGAACCGGTACACTAGTACATAGTGGGAGAATTGATGCAGTCGACAGTTGCAAAGAAGTTGCCCGGGCTTGTTCTAGGTCCGCACTAAACCTACCAACAATGGTCACAATGACCGGTTCCAGGTTTTTTATTTTACAATTAGAAAAATAAAAAAACTGATTTCATAAGAAACGATTGTATAGGTACCTTTAGTAGTGCATGTGTTACAATAGGAGCCGCACAAAGTCTAAATAAAATCTCAATAGTTACTTTTAAGGCTCGTTAGGTTTAGTGTTAACGACAGTTTTCTTTTTGTTGTATGAAATGAGACAAAGTTTTACCGAATTAATATTTACATTAAAGTACAATATTATATATTCTAGGTTACAGTATTAGTTCATCAAGTAACCATTGTATTGCAAATGTGTGCTTCTATGGGAGTTTGTATTGAAGTTATAAATTATTTGACAACGAAACTGAACTCGTACGAAAGTATTGTGATTTCATTAATGGAAGGCAAAAAAGCGGATATTCACAATATCGTAACACAATTGCACCTTATCTTTTATTCGTTAAGAATTTGTTTGGAGAAATACCGGTCAGTATTTTCGGATAAAAATGGCAAAAATTTCGAAGAGGATAAAATGCCACCCGTTATTGATTTATGGAAAAAGCAATTCGTATTCGAGGGTGTTCTAGTGGAAGAAAGCATTGAAACACGAGAACGTCGATGGCGAATGATATTGAATGATTTCACTATAATTACCGCAGAAAGTTTTATTCAATTTACAGAAATGTCGCGCAAATTATCTAATATTTTAACATGTAAGTAGTGTAATTTTAACGACTATGTAATATATAGTGTAAATAATGTATAGTGTAAATAAATGCATACGAAATGTATAGTCTTTATTGTAGGTTTCACAGTTTTTATTAACAAGTATACAACATTATAAATGATGTATAACAAAATTATCTAAATTATTTCTATTTAATAAGCGTTATTTCCAAAAATGATTTTGTATTAAATTATTAGTATAAAATAAATACTTCGAATAGAAATTGTTTTGATTTGTCGCATGATTTGAAAATAAATAATTTACAATAGAAGTGTAAATTATAATAATGATTTTGTTTACGTATGCAAGATCTATATTGATTAATAGACAAGGGAAATAGACACAAATGAAACTATAAATAATACGCTATACAGTTTCTGAGATTCGGATCGATTGTAAATGACGTCGTTCAATAATACATCTTCATCCGAGATATTAACACTCCTCCAATGGCACAACAGTTCTGGGTTTTCCGGTATTGAGTCGAAAACTATATTTACGAATCTATCCAATGGACATATTTCTGTACAGCTAGGTAGCGTCAAAGGTATAGTTTCACCTTCCACTCCTGTGTAGTAATTTATCTGAAGTAATAATGGTGTAGTTAGTGTTCGGTGAAATTAGTTAATGAAGTTAACGAACTTAACACAAGCAAGAAAATCATATTTTCTATTTCCACAGATGAATAAATGTAATTCATATCTGAGGGATGCAAATAAACATCCTTTTTCTATGCAGTTTAAAAGTTTGTTATAATTAATTTAATAATTTTCAGACAGTTTCTCATGTTTTGGTATTCTTCTTGTAAAAAAATTAGATTTCTTTAGTGAGACATCTTCGAATTTGCAATACATTTCAACATAGAGAGAGCATCATAAATGTTATTTTTTCGTTTAATACGAATAATGTTCATTTACTAAACAGGTAACCCTATGTCTGTTTTTAAAGATTATCTTGAGAATAAAATTTTTTAGGTCGCCAAATATTATGTCGAGATTCTGTGTTCACGTGGATGTCACAATAATGTTAATTGTATACTGTTGGGCTGTAAAACCTCTGTTTACAGTAAGGATTAAAATGATTACAGCAGAGATACTGGTTTCCAAACATTGTCGAAAGATTATTATAGTCTGCTGATAATAATCATAACTTTATTACGTGCATCGAAAATGTCCTGCAAAAGTGGCACATTTCAGGTGTCTTATTCAGTTTCACCATTGTTTAAACATGTTTCACATAACATTTGAATAGTACTACACAAGTTACAACTGTGAAAACACAAGTCTTAACTCAAAGTTAAGAATTTGCTCGAAATTGCAAATCCGAAAAAAGTTAAATTTGTCGATTGGTGTAATCATTTGAAGTGGATACAATTTTAAACGAAGTCGTTTAAGGAACACAATACGTACCTGTGTTATACAGAAAACTTCTCATACCATATCGCACTCCTTTCACACACATGCACTCCCTACCAAGTCTTCACACAATACGTACCTTCATGCCATAATGTTGAGTTTCATTGTCATAGTAAGTTTCGAAAATCACGGAGGCTGCCTCGTTAGGAATATGAGGCGACCATAGATCGAGAGTTTTCAAAATGCCGGCGATGTTCCTGTCGTTACCACTGTACATCATAAGTTTCCGTTGGTTGGATATAATTCCATCGATATATTCTAAAGTGTTCCCTAAGATTTCTTTGAGGAACGTTCCTCCGTTCAGTTTCCTTTGCAGAGGAGTTTGCGAAAGAAGATCGTACTCTAGCAACGTTACGTTGTACATAGCTCCATCAGGAAAAATATCTTTGGCCCAGTACGGAAGCGATTCATTGAGAGTAGCCTACGGTTACATTCACTTTTCAATGCTTCGTTATTGCATTCGTTATACGCAGACTGCGGATTTATAGCAACTGTGATATCCTTAAACTCAGCATCGTAAGATTTTGAAGAAAGTTTAACAAGATTTCTATCTTCTATGCAACATAGAAGAACCTCTAGGCGGAGATTCAAATATTTTCTCGTCTACAATTTTTATAAATTAGTTCATAAAAATTTATATTTGCATGAAGATCCGCTGTCTAGTTATACAGCGTGTCTACTTTGACCATCTTGAATATCTTGCTTATTTTTTATGATAAAATGTTAGGGATAAACATGTTTCCGAAGATGATAATTTTCGAGATTTCAACGTCATCGGAGTTTATTTTTTAATGGAACTACATATTTTCACTAACCACCTATAATACTATGACCTTCGTATTGCGATAGTAAAAATATTTAGTTCCATTAAAAGAAAACTCGTTCATACAGTTTTTCTGAGTATATGTTTGGAAATTAAAATTTATATAGATCTTCTCAACATTCAATTCAAAAGAGTATAGTGACCCCGAAGGATAGGAGATACAATTTTTTTACATCCTGTTTGTCGAAGAAGATAATATAAGATAAGATAATATAATACTTGTGTTAAACATAATAAGACAATGTAAAAAAAGGTAAATAAAAGTATTCGTATCACTTACTTTTGTTTCGAGGACTGCGTATAAGAGAGCTATGTCTGATGGATGCTGCATTTCTATTCCAGTGTAATTGGACACGTAATCAAATAGAGGCACATGATGCAGCATCGTTGAATTCACTTCATCCGAAGTTAATACTGTTTTCATATCGGATGCGAATCTTGGACACCGTGACCCTAAAAATAAAGTATCCTTCTCGGCGACTGCATAATCTGCAAGTGTCGAATAATCTGAGTTTTAATTCATTCCACGTTTTATCGTATTAGATATTTTTAAAACAAACGTTCTAGTCTTTTTATATCATTTGTGCACAATGGCTTATAATTGTAACAGTTACCATCTTTCGCCTTTTCGTGTAATTGTTCGTTTGTTATCAATGAGTCTAACTTGTCTAGTCTAACTGACAACGAGTATAGCTAAAACTTTTGTATATCTTGCCAAATTTTTATACATTTCTGTCATAAATGTAATTGTTTTTGCATAATAATAGTACAAAGTGGAATTATTAGTTTTTTAGTCTCTACCTGCGGGTATTGGTTGCCAATTAATATCATTGCTCCATTGATTTAGTTCCTCTGGTGGCCAGAGACCCGCATTTACCAATTGCGCTGACATCATCGACAGTGGATACTCCGCAGTTTGCATTTTCATTATTTCAACTCTATAGAGTTTACCCAGAAAATCATCGTACACGTCACGGAAATGTGCTCCCAGGTTGTACATATTGAGTTTGCCAGACTGTTGGAAATATATTGTATATGTACACATTTATTAGATGTATCGAATCATCATAAGAATTTAAGATGAAACTTTCAATTAACATCAGAAGAAGGTCTAAAATATTTCTGGCAATCTACACACAGGATGACGGAAATATTTTAGACACAAATTGACACAAATTGACGACGTTCGTTAGGCTTCAAGAGTTTCATGCATCATTTTCTCTTTGGAGCAGATTTTTATAATTGAATCAAAAAGCTGCATAAAAATTTCAGTCGTTAGCAAATATTTTCATTTTGCTATATGGCTAAAAAATGGATTAGTTGGAATAGTCTCAATCTAAGGAAAAAGGAGGAAATAAGAACATAGTCAACATACTACTCCATTTGAATTGTTCTATCACTTCCCTCCACTTATGGGGATTAACTTTAAGTATCTCAAAGCTGGTAAGTTCATATATTGATTACTAAAGGTGTTTCGTCCGAAGGAACGAAAACACGTGGGACCAGGCGACCAAGTTTACGACACGGACGACGAAGGCCCTTTTTCGATTTCTAGCCATCCTTCGAGCAATTAGAAGAACGCTATCCCTCGAGTTGCCTATCGCAAGGCGCTTTAGGGTTCGAGCTGATGGTATTGAAAAGGTGGCCATAAAGCCAATCCGTGCGGTTCTCGACCCGGGCACCGTTCGCTAGTTACGCGAGGCCCACGGATTAGGGCAGAGCGACCAAGGATTAGCATACGCGGCGGCCAAGGTACCGCACGCTTTGTGCCGAACGTGCTGGCCCCTTGGATCCCTCTTTTTATTGCGCGCACTTATGCGAAGCGCACTCGGGCCGTCCGAGTCTTTTTACCCCTGGCCTTCGTCACCGGACTTAGGCCAGAGGGTAATAAACCATCTGCAGGCCATACGGGCCGAAAATATTGGCATTGCATTCGGGATCCGATAATCGCGCTACGGGATTTCTCCAGGTTGACTTGGAGATGGGGACTTCCTCCTCCACCGGTGAGGGTTGTCCCGGAAGATCCTCCTTCTTTAAGTCAACCAACGAATGGGGATGATTCCGAGAGGATAAAAAGAGCTGACCCCGATGCAGGTTGGCAGTTCGAAACATCGAGAGGTAGTTCCTAATATCGAGACGTACCGTAAGCACAACCACTGCTCTAGCAATATAATCAGAGTACCCAAAATTAGTTTGGCGGGTAACCTTTCGGTGACGACGGATAACCGAACGCGTTCGCATTCGAGAACTCGTGCCTTACAACCTCGGGTGGTTAATCGAACGAGAACCGCGTGTTATATTCGTGAAGTCGCGACGCAACAAAAGGATTCACCTGAAACGGACTTCATCAAACAAGTAATAAATCATCTTTGAATGGAAATGGGAGAACTTTTCCTGGTTAAAACATGCTTGTTGTTCGTTAATATGTTGTAATAAATATTGTGTTACTTCGCTAGGAGTAAATCTACGCTTCAGGGTCGGTGGACATTTGCAAAAGAAATAACAATTTTCGTTTCGTGTAAGAACAATTTCTTTTACAAATATCCACCGATCCAGAGGTGTACTTTTCTCACACTCTACATTATTTTACTTGTTCTTCCATGTGTAATTTGTTTAAAGTTTATTGCGACTTGGTATATTGTTAACTATGGAAATAATTAATAGAATTGTTAATGCTTTCGGCGAGAGGGTTCGATAATTTGTTACTTAATTTACAAAGCAATTTTGCAAATTACCAAAGTAATTCTAGTAACCCCTGAAGATGATCTTAATGAAGATCGAAACGTCGGAATTAGTTTAGTAATTTGCAAAATTGCTTTGTAAATTAAGTAACAAATTATCGAACCCTTGCGCCGAAAGCATTAACAATTTTATTAACAACAAATACGATCGATAGAAAGATATAATTATGGAAATAATTGCACGGATTCTCGTAGAGACATCAGATTCATTGTTTACACATGAAAAACAATCCATATTAATGTTAATTTTTCAATTTCATTATAAAAGCTTGTAGACTTACGTTCGGCATATCGATCGGAGCAAAATTGAAGTGATCGTAAGTTAATCTGGTTGGAAAACTTGTGTTGTCGCTGCTTACCATAGTTGAAATTGGAGCGTATGTTTTGTGAGCGAATACCTGCAATATTTGTTTTTCTTATAAAATTTCTGAATTATCTCGAGAAACTACAAAATGACGTAACACATTATATGTGTGTATGTTAAAATATATTATATGTGTGTACGGAAGTTTTCGAACGTGTGCGTGTGTGTGGTACTTGTTGCTTGCTTACGATTTGTAATAACTGCAATTCTGTCTTGGCGTTGACTGAGGTTATTAAAATACATAACGAACACAATATGCTTGCTTTCATATTCGTACGCGGGTTTATGCTTTCTTGTTATGTTCTACGAAATTCCTGGAAACAAATTAATATCAATTAAGATTTTGATGATAACAAATTAACTGATTTAGTATTAAAATATCATCATTGATTTGCATACATATATTCAACGAAGTAGAAATTTTTTTAAAAACTTCATTATTATGTAGCTACTCCAAAAACATTAAAAAATTTCATTGGTATATTTGTTATATCATGATTGAATTACATGAAATCAAAAGCTCTATAATTTGTAATTTCAATATCGTTAATACGTAAAAGTGAACATATTATTTAAACGTTTGTTTCGTACGTTTTGTTAAAATAGATAATAAAATTATGAATGTAATACATATAATGACGATGAACATATAATTTGAACGTTTTCTTTTACTTTTTATTGAAATAAATAATTCAAGATTGCATGAATAAATTTTATATGGTACACTTCAGTACAGTTGTATACCAAGTAATCTTTTGTTATGTGATTACAGCAGAAAAATACGAAATGGCAACTTTTTTGCTTAGTGCAGCATACAGAAGAATGCATTTTGTAATACGTTCACCGAAGTGAAAGGAAATAAACAAAAAATTCGTAATTGTAACGGATTCTTCACAGGTGTCAATCCAACGAGTAATGTAAAGGTCAGATTTGTGTTCTCAATCTATTTCTGTGCTATTATCGAACGAAAAGTCAATGTATTATCTTTCATATTTATCAGATCAAGTTCATATTTGCTTAACTTTTTTCTTAATTTTTTTTAAATAAATATGTTGAATAAGAAAACACCTTGTATACAGATAAAATAAATATGATAGCTTCCATCAACAATTGAACATTCTCTAATCGACAATACTCTTTTTACAATTACACCAGTGTACATTAGACACATTCTAGTTATTTTTATTACCACTAAACCAACCTACATGTTCCCTTATAAAAATGACAAGATTGATTTTATATAGACGTGTGCAGCTCCTATTGTAATATGTGCTCCACTAAAGACATCTTATACAATCATTTCTTACGAAATTATTTTTATTATATCAATAATCGTAAAATAAAACATCTGGAATCGGATATTTTGACCAGTGATGGTAGGTTTAGTGTTAATGTGAGATAGTTACGTTTATTGCTTGATAAAACTAGTATTAATAGTTCACACTCGGAGTTGTGCTAATTCAAATACAGTGTAATTGAATTACGCAATTGAATCACATTGTATTTGAATTATGTAGTAATTCAACTACGTCGTAACAGGATCGCATAATTCAAACCTTTCAATTAATTCAATGACTAATTATTTCAATCAGATGTGTAATTGAAATACAATATAATTAAAATACGGCTCTCCAAATTATAGCCCAGAACTTTGAAGAAGTGCGATATATTTTTTATGTTTTTCTTTCATATGCGGCATATATTTTCTATTCCTCGTCCTCGTAATTCGTATAATTAAGGTAATATAATCATAAAGTATTTTATTATTGTACTCCAATTGCAATTGCGAATTACATTATAATTTAATTGAATGAAGATCTGAATTATAAATTACAATATGACTGAATTACAATGTAATTCAATTACTTTGTAATTATAATTCCTGGAGTAATTCAATTGTAATTCTGCAAAACTCTGTTCACACTCGCATCGGATGCAAACGACGCTTATCTTGGATGATAATCTTTATCCCAATTTTTTGCTGGAAGGACAATGGACCAATCAGTCTTAGATTGGTTAACGATTTTTGAGAATACATACTTTCATCTACCTTCTTTTCCTGTTGAACGGTGTAACGCGCGGCTGTTTCTCTGCGATTACACAATTATCGGTGCACTCTTCATGACTTTGAACATTCTATTGTTGGTCTGGAATCGTTCGGTGACATTCCTTTGGCTCACAATAGTTTTCAGCGGATGAATGGAGTGCAATGCGATAAAGGAGGCGACACTTGTTCCAACTTCGCGAAGGACTGCACAACACCTTGCACGCTTACACTCCTTCGGCTGACGATTGCGATCAGATAAAGTGTCTTTGATGTGTCCGCATGCGTTTGTGCATCGCTCGTGCTTAATTTAATCGGCAACCTTCGCGTGAAATCGTCGTCCTTATCAGAGGTAGCGATCGACGCAGCTTTGTCTACCGCTTGACAATCAGTTCGTTTCCACCAAAGAATCTCTGCAATCGAAGATTGTGAGTCTTATAAAATGATTTCTGGAGCTAGCGGCGGTGGAGATTGTTTGGACACGTTGCTGCTGTCTGCGAAACCGCTACAGGCCTAGGGCCTACGTCTGCTCAAAGTAAGACTTCTTAGAATTACTTATCATTTGTATCTTCGTGCATTCATGGCGTGTGCCGGTTTGTGAAATGCAAGGAAACATTTACATTATTTAAACATAATAACAGTGTAAACCCTTGCTCTACGATTTATTTTACGGTTTCAGTGATTAGAATTTTCTTTGTAGTTCGTAATTTTCTAAAAAAGGAGAAAATTGATGTCTATTGTATGCCTACACGTTCTCCGATAACTATACATTATTGAAACAAAAATAGAATTTCATCTCGGTTTAAAGGAAATTAATAACGTACATGTTATATTTATTAGACTCTGTTCAGAATCTTCGTCACGTGTCTGACACGATATTGTAAGGCAAGGGGTTAATCCAAAACTGGTGTAAGTCCATGTTTATCCGTTCGGTTGAACACCGTCTCTGAACGGTTTAATCGTCAGTAAATGAAATGTATATGGCTTGCATAAGAGCTTATTGTGTTTTATAGAATTTTAACTCAATTACTCATTAGACAGCGGATGTTTATGCAATGTTCGATTTTTATAGACACATTCGAAGAAAGGGGAATCTTTTAAAATCCTATTTTTAGTGGGAACAGCCTTTGTAGATTCGAAATAAATAAAAGTTGTACTACATTTATATTTTATCATTTTTTGAATATTTTTGTAAGCCTCAAAATGCATACAGATCCGCAGTCTACTCATTATTCAATAATCAAATGTTTTGACTTGCACCAATCATTAGTGAGAAAACATTTATATTATTTAAACATATTAACAGTTTAATTCAAAACTGATGTAAGTCAATGTTTATCTGTTCGGTTGAACACCACCTCTGAACGGTTTAATCGTCAGTAAACGTAATAATTGTAATTTCATTTTAACACTTTATCTACCGGAAGCCTATTAATAAGATTTTCAATAATTGTGCTGTACCAAAATGAAGCATAGAAATTTTCTTTTACATTACAATTTTAAATGAAACTGTTAGATCACGTCATTGAGGGTGACTTGTTACTTCACAATGTAAATTGCTGTTGCTATTGAAGGTTCCATTAAAAAGTGTTTAGCCATGTACGATAGATTTTTCAAAATTATGCAATAATCACCGGTCGGTAATGCGTTATAATGGCTTGCATAAGAGATGATTGTGTTTTATAAAATTTTTACTCATTTCCTTATCTTTAGACTACGGATGTTTATGCATATTTCAATTTTGATAGACAAATTCGAAAAAAAATTCGACAAAAAATTGAAAGCAATTATCAAGTAACGTTATTTACATAATTCACACGGTCGATTTTTGTGAAAATGGCATCCAGTTGGTGAAAGAGTGATTTTGATATTTAAACGATTTTAAAAGTTATAAATATTCATGTAAACACACACACAATAGTCCATAGTTCAAAAGTTGATAAATGAAAATTTCTTTTTAACCCTTTGCAGCATAATTTATTTTTATTTATTGCTTTTATCGTTATTTGAATTTTCTTGTTGTCAATACGTTTCTGAAAGAGAAATACGAGTTTCCATTTATTGTATGTCTATATGTACTCTAATGTTAAATATTCATAGAAAATTAGAATTTTATTTCGATTTGAGAGAAGCGAATGCCATACACATTTAGCAGATGTGTAAAATCTTTATCACAAGTCTGGTCAGAGACTTTACACCAAGTAGTTAATATTCTAATTGCTCAGCAAATAGTACTTTTTATTGTAGCCAATTAATCATTGTCCCAATTAACGCTGAATCTACTTAATCCAGTCATGTCGTAGTGTCGAATGCTGCAAGAGATACATTATAGATACAGTGTATAGAATGTTTCACGTAGGTATGCTTTGTATAAGATAACAAAAAGTTACAAATAATTGCCTTGATGAAATCATTGTAATCTTTACAAGGTGAATCGGAAACGATGAATTGTGTAGAAACATTTGATACCATATTATTTGTCTAGATTTCTTTGTTTTCAATTGACTTCCGTTAACTACATAGATAAGGTATTGTCTATAAGTTAAAAATATCACGAGGAAAGTACAATTCATTAAAATTGCAAATTTTGCCCCATTTAACAAGACTAATGCGTCATTGTCTATCTTAACATTATAATAACGCCACTATTCTGTTTCTATTTTATTTAAAAGTTAACATGTATCATGTTAATAGGAAACTCAAGGCAGATAATTTTCAAAACAGATACGAACATGAGATTGCCGTTAATAATAAACTTTTATCTAGATTATAAATAGTGTGTGATCAATTTCTATATATTTGTTTGATTGTCGAAGAACAATTACACCAACCTGACAAATGAATATAATGTTGTTATCTCCGCTTAGTAGAGTACGTTTTAAATGCTGGAGCTGTAAAATGATTACATGTTATCATCGACGCGACGATGATCAGTATTGATTGCAACTAAGTATGAGTTTCAGTCAATATCTAAGCCGATACCTAATTTGGATAAAAATAGCACTCGAACTTTGAAAGGCAAGAAACTGTGTACATATGTGCAGCGTACATCAAGTATATCCAACTCCTTCATCGCGAGATGTTAATATAATTTCACTTGCATTATGTCAAAAGTAAACTATTTTGATAAAGAAATTAGTTAGATAAAGGTAGAAATTATTTTAATAAAGAAATTAGGCTGAAAGGAACAGTACTGCTAATTATGAAGAATATTCAGCAGTGCATTGTATTACCACTAGGTTTACGGAGTTCTAGAAATAACCATTTCACATTATTTTATACAGTACCGGACAAAATGATAGGACATTTGATGTATTTGTATATTTCATATAATACAATAGGATATATGTACATTTTACACGCCCTGCATATTAGATATCTACTTCAAAGTATCCATATAGAATTGCAAGTTTGTATCTTGTATAGGAAAGAAATTAGAGAAAATAATGTAAACATGTATTGATTTCAGTCGGACAAAATGATAGAACATTATTAAAAAATACAATTGTTTGAACAGAAATATTTTGTTGAATTCCAAATTAATATTTAGTAAAACCACCTTTTCGCTGTATAACATCTACCAAGCGATTAGGAATTGATTTAAACAATTTGTTAATACGTTTTTGTCTTAAAAGACTCCAATTTGTAACAATACTTTCTTTTAATTCCGTTACATCTTTGTATTGTTTTCCATTCTCATAAACGTTTCTTGAAAGTTCTGCCCATATATTTTCAATAATATTAAGGTCGGGTGAACTCGAGGCGTGTCACATTTTTAGAACTAAAATAAGATTTAACACATCTTGCGGTACGTATTGCAGCATTATCCTGTTGAAAAATAAAGGTACTGCCTGCAATACGAGTCGCGTGCTTATTTAACTGATCGTCTATTAATTCAAAATTCTTTATCAAAAATTTATGCCAGTTTTTCCCCGATATCCAATACCGGCCCGGACCATGACACGTCCGCCACCCATTTGTCGACGGCTTAAATATTGTTCTTCTTTCCTTAGATCGTGGAAATAGTAGTTCCAGCCATCAGGACCGTTCAAATTAAATTACTTTTCATCGCTAAATATCACATTTCTCCACTTCTTTTTCCACAAAACATGATCGCGAGCAAACTTTAAACGAGCTTCTTTACGTTGCTCACTTAGAGGAGGCTTTATTTTTAGTTTTTTTCGCTTAATTTGTTTACTGCTGTGGAGAATACGTCGAACAGTTATTACGTTAGCAGAAACACCTGCTTCTTCAGCGATTTTTCTTGCAGTTCCCTTGTAATTAGAAGCTACGCGTAATATGGCCCGTCTGTTGCGTTCTGTTGTAGCACGAGGTCTGCCAGTACTTTTCTTTTTTCCGTAGATTTTCGGAGTTTTTAAGAAGTTATAGACAACGTGACGGCTTCTATTTAATATTTACTCGGCTTATTTAATAACTTTTTGTTTCATTTTTGTCTAATTGTTTTCCTCGACCAATTTTAACTTTAATGATACAAATGTTGTAGATAACTGAAAAATTTGCACGTCTGCTTCTAGTCACTGCTGATAGATTACTGACAGAGTACATAATAACAGAAAATATTACATGCGTCCTATCATTTTGTTCAACTAAAATCAATACATGTCTACATTATTTTCTCTAATTTCTTTCGTGTACAAGATACAAACTTGCAATTCTCTATGGATACTTTGAAGGACATATCTAATATACAGGTCGTGTAATATGTACATATATCCTATTGTGTTACATGAAATATACAAATACATCAGATGCCCTATCATTTTGTCCGGCACTGTAAACATAACAAGAATGTGTCTAACTAATTTTTAGCCATTCTTCCAATAATATAATACTCAAAGAAATGTAGCGGCCATCGGCACGTACAACAAGACATTTGGCGTGCAAATGCTCGGGACGGTTTATGAGGCAAGCGACAAGGAAACTATTTTCGAGAATGCCGTTGTTAGTGCGTGTTCATTAGTTATTTTAGACAAGGCATGTTTCGTCCCAGAGAATATTCCGTTGCCGGCCTCAATAGCAAATGCTAGTATCATAAACCCACGAGTTTCCGAAGGGTCACCACGTGTACCTCACGGACCCGGAGGAAAAATCCGTTACATCGTAAAAAGACCCCATGGTCACTTCCAGCATTCCCGAAAAGCGCATCTTGAGCGCAAGGAATGGTGGGGGTGCACCGGACGAATAAGCTACTCAATTGAATCAAGAAACCGCTCTGCGAAATTCACCGAAAAGGAGCCGCGAGAAGCGAGAAGTCAAGAAGCTGCTAGAGACGAAGACCTGTGAATACCTCTTGACGTCGAATAAGGATCGTTCCCTAAAATTTGTGCTACATTCATTCAGAGAACACCCTACCTTCTTCAGAAATAAATTTGGTACATAATTTCTCAGGGAAGCATCTTTACGAACTTAATAATCGCAAATTAAGAATATTAGACCCGTCATTTTGACAGGTCCCGTAAACCTAGCGTTAAGGGTGCGCCGGAGCCAGAGAAAATTCCCTAGGAAGCTCTTGACAAGGATAGAGAGATTTATTGTTTAAAAAGTTTCAAGAGACAAATTGCAAAAAAGGGCTCTGTATAGGAACGTGCAATAATTCAGAGAATATTTTAACACAAAGTGGGCTCATCGAAAAAACAAGCCGTTTTGTATTCTTTGTCTTAACCTCTCCTGCGAGAAACATATCTGCCTCTCTATCTTTGTTTCTTAGTTCACCTTTACGCCGATGGTGGCGTATGTTCGCTCCGGCGAGCCCTTTTTTGCAATTTGTCTCTTGAAACATTTTAACCAATAATAGCGTACGTTTTTATAGAACAATTTTTTTCTGTACACTTTTTCCAAAAAAGGGCTCTGTACAGGAACATAAAATAATTCAGAGAATATTTCAACACAAAGAGCATCAAAATATATTGTTTCCTCGCTAAATGCGACTGTAGTGGGCTCATCGAAAAAACAAGCTGCTTCGTAATCTCTGTCTTTGTCTCTCCTGCGAGCGACATATCTCCCTCTCCGTCGCAGCTCCATAGGAGAGACGAGGATCACTCTATCCTTGTCGAGAGCTTCGTAGGGAATTTTCTCTGGCCTTTTCTGGCTCCGGCGCTACCCTCGTGATATAACTAGAAAAGAACTAGAATCTAACTATATTTTGGGCCGAAACATGGGTTTGCGGTCTTAGATTGTTTGTCCTTATTTGATCGAATTTTGGGCTGGGTGAGGGCTCAATCTAAAGAGGAAGGTTATAGGTACAGCGCTGGACCGCATTATGGCAGTGAAAAAATCTTTTAGAGACAAAAAAATACATTGAAGTCTGCGAATATTTTTCTCGATTTTTTCTCTACTTCGGACACTTATATTATTAGATATAGACATAATCCCGTTAAAAAAATTGGTCGAGCGCTGTAGCTATAACCTTCCTCTTTAGAATGAGCCCTCACCCAGCCCAAAATTCGCTGAAATAAGGACAAACAATCTAAAACCGCAAACCCATGTTTCGATCCAGAATCTAATTAGATTCTAGTTCCTTTCTAGTTATGTCACGAGGGTAGCGTTCCCCCAGCGTTGACGGTTACGTCAAGGCAGTGTCGCCAGATGAAGGGAGCTCGAATTGGGGGGAAAAGTTACCCTCTCTCTGCCAGTACTGGACACATGCGCGACAGAGACGAAATGCGTCACGTAACCGGGCATAGAAGCGTTGTGAATAGTGAAGAAGAGGAAGCGGTAGAGTGGGGACACAACTTCTTATCTGCCGACACTTGGTGGGGCAACGAAGACACGACCAGTATCGCCAGGACACTGAATTCGAGGGGAATAAATTTATCCCTTCTCTGACGTATTTCTATAATCGTACATGCGTGTTTCGGTTATCTTTGTTAGGATTTGACGTCATTCGACAAATTCATTGATCCCATTTGTGAACAGATAGCATTTGTATAAAAATGCAATATTTGTAAGATACAGTATCCTTACTTGCTATCTAGTGAAATAATACAGATAGTCAAATGCTTTCTGGTCTGTAAATCTTATCGATTCACTTATCGACACTCTAGTCGAGTCACGTAGCACGTACCATTCGGAAGACAATGTGAACGATTAAATAATTCATATCAAACTTGTTCCAGACGAGATAGCGAAGTAAACATTTTCACAATACATACCTCTTTCATTTTACAGTAGTCGTAGTATAGACAGCATCTACAGTAAATCCAAAAACTATTTGATCAGTTAATTTCCAATTTGTTAAAAATTCTCGACAATTGAATTGTTATAATTTCGTATAAAAAATTCCTACAACATTTAACCTACGCTCAGTATAAAGCTTGAAGCCTTTACTTTGACAATTTATAGTTTATATTTTTCTGGAATTTTTCGGATAATATAGTAAATGGAAGACTGTGATGGCACCAAAAGCATTGGACAATTACAACGATTTTTTTGGTCCTTTTTTGATCATCATTTTTGTACCGCGAAACAGTGAAATACGGATCAATTTTTAAGGAGTCGTTGTTAAAAGGAGGCTTCAATATTCAAATCCATTTACGTATATGATAAATGCTTCGCTTCACAATAATTTGTAATTCAAATATATCAGATATCTGCATTCGTAGTATGAATAATGTTTCCACATTACTATCGCAGTAATATCTATAATTGAAGGTTAAAATTAACTATTTGAATATTAATTATAACTCTATTTAACACATTAATTTGATACTACACTTTTCAAATGATCGGTATAGACATACATTTCTCAATAAAGTCTCACGAAGTGTATTGGTTTCTCGTTTCCATCATCGTCAAAACTCTAATTTTATTAAAGAGATATTTTCCATGCGTTCCATATATTTCATTTGAAGACCAGAAGGCTCCCTTGAAAAATTCAAGAATATGGATATATTATTTTAAACCGATCAAAATTATTAAAGAAGGAAAAACATTTCCATATCTCCTCTGTTTCTTGTAACGAATGCAGACAATTTTTATTTTTATTTAACTTGTAAACACAGTGAACTCTGTATCCGTAAACCGTAGTTACCCGCTATATCTCATAAGCAAGAAATCGCACTGTGTCATGAAATTCGGTTAACTAATAATGACAAATAATATAAAATCTTAATTCTTTAATTTGTACAATCAATTTCTTTCAGATCCTCATAGCTAATTTTGCTTTCGCCACGATTGTAAAGCAGTAACGCAAATTGCCTGTCAACTAATTTTCCAGATAAGACACCTCATTATGGTTGATACACAGATAAGTTATCGACCAAAGAGGTACATTTAAATGCAAAGAACGTTTAGCTCTCTGAAGATAACTTCAACTTTACTTGTGCTATAAACTGGTTATTGCTACGCAGTCAATCACCAAAGTGTACAAATATGTTGTAAAAGTAGACGTTTGTGACATTTGCTAGTTTCGACGCTGTGTTTCAAGCACAAAGAACATTCATACTTTGAGTAAGTCATTTAGAAAATATTATTTCCATGCGAAAGTAATAGATAAACGATGCACAGGATCGTAATATTAAATGTTTTCAACGTAGTTAAAAGTATTTGCAAATAAATATTTCGTCTACATAAACAATACATAAGACATTTTATGTCTTCGCAATTTCTGTGATAAAGTTTCTGCTATCGGTAAATAAGATTACTCCATATTATTGCGTTATGCAATGTGCTCTGATCAACCAAAAAAGGTCACAGTGACATTGTTCAAAATTACCTTCAGTGCTATTGTAAAATTTTTATAACAGTTTTTGATGATTTTAATGTATCGAATAATAAGTGAGGTTTAACGAACACAAATGTTATTACGTTGATGTAGAAATTATTTACAAGTTCTATGATATTGGTTGTCTAATGAGATTGCCGAAGTGTTTGTGCTGTTTCAATGTTTTAAACATTACATTTTCTATAATTTTATATCTCTACTGTGTCTTATAGTTACACGATACAGCTGTAACTGTATTAACCCTCCGAGTGCTGTGCCGGAGTCATTTTTGACCGGGAACATCCAAATTGTCATTTAAGTACTTAATTTGTAGCAATTAAACTAACTGAATATCTGTTTCATTGAGGATATCGAAAAGACTAATGTGTCTACACGAGATATCATCAAAAGTAAATTTTTAAAAATTATTAATTAGAGCTGTGAACGGTCCTAAACATATTGCCAATTATATAGTTATAAAAATCGTCCGTTGTCCGAGGGTTAAATAATTTTGTAAACAAAGCAAACTCCGTGTCTGTAAACCGGAGATAACCGCTATATCTAGTAAATATGAAGTCGCATTGTTTATAAGTAGACTGCAGATCTTTAGGCAAAATAAAAATTGTCCGCACCGATTGCGAGAAATAGAAACTAAATTGATTGTTGTTTCTTCCCTCAATGATTTTAACAAAGAAGAAATCATATATTGACATCTTCAATTTTGAAAATTTTTGTTGGTGCAATAACAGGATATGTGCTGAAGGTTCCCTCAAAATTTCAACTCAACCTGTCAGATAGAATTTAAGATAACTGTTTCGAAGAATGTGATTTTAAGAAAAACACATTTAAAGTTTCAACGAGCAATATCTTACAACGCGAGATGCTTCAATCAAACGTCAATAATTCGCTAATTTTGCGAATTTAAGCACATCCTGTTGCACACATAGGTTATAACATTTGTACTTGAAATGTTATCACTTACATAAAAATCAAAAGAAATAACTTACATCATTTTAATACTGCAGTCGTCGCAATTGTAATTACCACATACAGGTCAGGTCCAAAAAGTGTGGTTTTGTCAAATGCGAAAAACACATTAAATATATTTATTTGAAATTAATTTACAATGTTGTCCGCATCATTATTTATAGCTTTTTCCCATCTTTGCGATAATTTTTGACACCCACACTTAAAAAGCTATTTATTCAAATAATTCTTCAAACCATTTTCGAAGTACCACGTTAGTGTTAAAAGAAATTTTAGTTTATCCATTTGAACGGAACAAGAAATATGATAATCAGTCAAAACGATGTCTGATGCCTATTACACTTCCTATCCTAGGTTCCGAAGAACCGTTTTTGTTAAACTTGCTGCGTCTTACGAGATGATTGGTTTTACTGATTTGTGAGTCCATATTTTCGAAGACTGATCACTTTGCACAATAAAAAGACACACAATCACATCGGAGAAGAAAACAGAAGCTATCATATGACATGACATATATCATATCAAATGACATATGACATATTAATGTATTTATAGCGAATTGAACGCAAAATTTAAAAGAGATTTCATTCGATATAATTTACTACATGTATATGCAAGAGCTGAAGTCTTTTGTTAACCTTCCAGGGTCTAATTGTAAGCATGGACTTTCTGTGTCCCAGAAATGTTATTCGTTGATAGGGGTGATCCCTGAAGTCATTTGAAGTAACTTTTTCCTTTGTGAAAATGTTCTCCTCGGTTTCGTTAGGCAGTTATTAATGAAAAACACGAACCAATCAGAGCGCGGCAGACGGATACCGGCTCAGGAACGGTCGCGTCGGCATTGGCTGAGTCGGAGTCCGTCTGCTGTAGCCGCGCTGTGATTGGTCCGTGTGTTTCATTAATAACTCCTTCCCGAAGCCGCGGAGAACATTTTCGTAAAGGAAAAAGTTACTTCAAATGACCTCAAGAATCACCCCTTTCATGAAAGTACTTTCGGGACACCCTGTATTATGCTGTATTAATTCTAATTGTATAAATAGCACTGAAAGTCGATTATTTCATATTTCTTTATAAAAACAACAAGAGAGAGAATGTGTCTCTATCCAATTTTTTATAATACATACAAAAAAAAAAGTAAATTTGTTAGATAATTCCTTATAGATGTAATTTTTATAATTTTAACAATCGTAAATTAAAAATATTGGAACCCGTCATTTTCACAGTTCCCGTGAACCTAGAGATAATAATAATTTCATTTTCAGCCTGCATATACGAGTAATTTTCTTTCGTACAATAGGTATTATGTTGTCGTATTCGTGCACATTCATCAATTACTTCCAATTGCCCTCGGTAAACGGCAGTAAGCCTGAACCCTGTCATTTGTGGGAAGATTAACGACCGAAATGTACAAAATGGCCAGCTGGTGTATCCAGTGATAATTCTATTCTAATGATAATGCGTTATCCACTGTTCTTATCTGGTGTCATCCAAGTTTATGTAATCGCGAATTCACTTCCGCAAAATTGCAAACTTTTCATATAAATTCTCGGCTTATCATTGTGTGATCTTGTGCAATGTAAGATTTACTTGCATAGAGCTGCAGATTTCACGGTTTAATGGTTTCTCTAACGACACGGCTGCAGATTAACGACTTCGTTCGTCACGAAGCATGTAAATGGTCGTCCTCCATTTTTAAACTCGTTCGAATACTGCGGCTTCCTATACAGACAATTAATTCGTAATCGAGGTCTGTTATGTCACGACAAATCGCTTGTTTCGAAATTGAAATTCTTGTTATTTAGAGTCGCGCTAATGAACTTAGAACGGTTGGCTTTTGGAACATCGTGAAACATAATATCCATACATTCCTTGTGTACGCATCTTTCGAAGTATGTCTATTTTAATCTATTGTTTTTTATTCCATGGTATTTTGTTTATTTCATTGTCTTCATTTTATTCTACTGTAGTGTGTTGCGTTGGAACAAAAGTTAAAATGTAATGATAAAATTGAAATATTTATTCATAGATTTATTCAATAACATGATAAGTCAAATATGGCTGAAAGTAATGGAACAGCATGGACGATATATTGTTGAATAAATCTTTGAATAAATATCTTAATTCGATCTTTGAATTTTGATTTAAAAACGCTATGAACTTTCATTCCAAACCAGTAGCCATGTGTTTAGGGTAATACAGTAAAGTCGCGTTATTTGTCAGCGACCACGTACCCACAATTTGTCAAGTGCCTACCCCCTCCACTGAGGGGCAACGCCGCAGGGGACGCGTAATCTGATCTCGGCTTGGGTACATCGGTGTAAACCACTACTAATCCAATTGCAAAACATCTTCATTTTTCATTATTTTTTTATGGAACTTCCACTAACTTATTTGTGGCATTTTTCTGATTAAAATGGCACTAAACACGGTATAATTTCAACTGTATTTAGTGATACAATTGTCAATGAAAGTTTCGGACGCAAGGAAGGATAGCGCGATCCGTGCTTACATGCTGTCCTTTTCTACGTTCGGCTTTCTTTGTACTTTCGGTGCGGTAGACTCGGCCATAAAAAAATAGTACCCATACATGATATTTCTCCGCGCAGAACACAATAGTTTACAAAATAACGCGACTTTACTGTATCATTTGCTTCAAATGATCTCAGGAACCTCCCATTTCCGGATGTTGAAGGAATTTTGAGACACCCTGTATGTATACATCCTGACTTCCGTTAAAGTCGTATAATAAGATTTTCATAAAAATTGACAAGTGATTGTGTGCATTATTATATTATTTTCATAATAACTTTTGACGGCTAGTTTGACTGATATTGTATTTGGAAAATGTTTTTAAAAATTGATTTTTAGTCACGATTGTGGTTCTTATATAAAATTAACAGACGTTGTTTTGACTGTACTCAAAAGTTGATTATAAATAGACTAATCAATGATTTGTTAATACCCTCATTATTTAGGAAATAATGAATTATGGCACAGCGCAGAACTGAATCATGACTCCTTGTGGTCAGCAAATTGTATGTTACGAAACAGTTTTTAAAGTGAAGTTAAATGGACGAGTATCCATTCCAATTAATAAAATGCGGTTGTATATGCTTTATATTTTTATAAAAGAACTGGAGTTCTTTAAAGTCACTTCCTTCTCTATTGATAAATTAGATCAATGAAAGAATGTCTGGAAACAATACAAAATAACAGTAAACAGTAAACGGGTCGTTGGTTATTTATAGACAGCAGATTTGATGCATTTCTGACAAAAATGAGTAGGTGCAATTTAACATGGTCAAAGCTTTAAAAGAATTTCAATATGCTGTTATATTATTTTCAACATATATATTAAACATATTAAGAAAGAAAATAAATTTCTATTTCACTCCAATTCGTCGCAATTCTTGTAAACATTTTTTATTTTGCATAAAGATACCCTGTCTAGTTATTTGTCACCCACACTACTGTATACAATTAATGTAAAATAATGTCAGGCATAATTTCAGGCTGTTATTACTAAACGGTGGATCTTTATGCAAAACAGTGGATGCCAAATAAAAAGCAGTCTCTTTTATTAATGATGTTACGGATAGAGAAAATCTTCCCTTCGTTTCCTTATCTGTGATCTCCTCCAGATCGTCTCTGGAGGGAAGCGTCCTAGATAACCTTTCATATCTTGGTTGAACCCTTTCATTAGGACTGAGCTCTGGCTCTGATTTTATTGGAAGCGACAAAAAAGTGGAGTTATTAGTCTGGCCCTAAGTGCCCTTAGATTATGCAGTTCATTCATTGTGGGGGTATATAAACCCTCTGACTTTTACTCTCGTGGGCTACTACTTCAATAGACACGACTCGTGTCGCGTTGTGCTGTATCTCGTAGAGACAGCTTCCAGTGAGATCGGGCTAAAGTTCCCCTTCGTATCAACGTTAACCATATAGATTCCGCGAGTCCGGTATAAAATCTATTACGGCATTTCTAAAGTCGCTACGGGACCCCCGCATTGCCAGTGCGTTAAAACCGAGCATCTGAATTTAGATAACAACACCTTTCTTTCAATCCATCTTATTCATTCGCGACAATTACACATGTAACACACTCGTTGGTTGAATATATTTGTGTTATTTGATAATTTCGTGTAAACTTGCTAAACACTCAATTATTGTTCCTGTATCCTAATAGAGAAATTGAACGTTCCCACAAGATACAACCTTACCGCTCGGGTTGCATCAATTAGATTATATCAGTTACGAGGCCCCTACTAACATTCTTAGCGACTCCCTGATTTCGCATCAGGTTCGTTCGAAACATTTCTATTTCTCCAAACAGAGATTTATTCTACCTAGTGGCTCCCCAATTTCGCATCGGGTTCGTCCACGAATACTACACAATCCTAGCGGCTCCCTGATTTCGCATCAGGTTCGTCCGCATCCTAACAGCTCCCTGATTTCGCACCAGGTTCGTCTGCGCTCTTTGCCAACCTCCGAGCAGCTCCTTGATTTCGCATCAGGTTCGTCTGCGCTCTTTTCCAACCTCCTAGTAGCTCCCTGGTTTCGCATCAGGTTCGTCTGCGCTCTTTGCCAACCTCCTAGCGGCTCCCCAATTACGCATTGGGTTCGTCCGTGAAGTTTCAACCTTCCTAGCAGCTCCCTGATTTCGCATCAGGTTCGTC
>CM052190.1:12672869-12689966 GCA_028455805.1 Lasioglossum figueresi | reverse complement strand
TTTGTTATCGATAAACACCACATGCTATTCTCTAATTAACAAATAATAATCGTAAACAACAACTTACATTTAAAATTTCACTGAATACGCACGTGTATCGAGGAGCGAAACTGATACAGTATTTTATCGATAATTGTCCCCAATACGGGTCTGTCCAGGGACAATTATACGCCAGGGATACTATTCTTTGACTTTTGCCGAACGTAGAGAAGAACAGCCGAGCTCGAGAGGCTTCGGTTGCAGAGAAGTGTAAACATAACAAATTCGATGTCAAACTTCTTTATTTTCTTATGGAACTTTCACCAACATATTCGTGGCATTTTTCTAATGCAAAATGATATGAAATATGATATAATTCCGATGATATTTACTTGTGTAATGTACGGAGAATGTTTTCGACGCATAGAACTTCCCATACGCTGTTCCTCCTTGCGTCGAAAACTTTAGTCGTCCATTACACAAGTAAATATCATCGGAATTATATCATATTTGATATGATTTTTATTAGAAAAATGCCACGAAGATGTGGGCAGAGTCCCATAAAAAAATAATGAAAAATAAAGAAGTTTTATCATTGGATTAGTGTGGTCACACCGATATACCCGAGCCGTATGATGTCGTACACAGTAACTGTGGGTGAACACAATAAATTCTTTTTGCAATTATCAATCATGCAAAAGAAAAAATCAAAGAAGAATGGAACAACATATGGAAGTCGAAACCATAAAAAATACATGATATAATCACTTTTTTCAAGACATCCTACGCGAAAACATGAGCAGAAAAGAAAGAATCGTTATTTCCCACCTGAGAACTGGTCATTGCAAGACGACACATAAATTCTTCATAAAGAAGACAGATCCCCCCCGTCTGCTGTAATATCCCGCTCACAGTTCGCCACTTTTTGTATGACTGCCAAAAATTCTCTAGCCAGCGACTCAAATTTGGAATCAACCCGAACACGGCGTTCACATCCGAAAAGCATACAACAAACACCATTGAATTCCTTAAAGAAATCAACCACCTCCACAAAATCTAAAACACCGTAGAAGTTCGTCGCGAACGACCTAGATGTTGATGCGACGTTAAACCTTTAATAAAAAAAACAAACGAATGTCCCCTCCACTGTGGGGCATACTCCGCGAGGTGTCTCGAAGCTCGAGCTCCCTGCACCTTCTATTGGGTTGGCAAGAAAGTAATTTCGATATTTTAACACATTACCGACCGGTGATTATTGCATAATTTTGGAAAATCTATGGTACATGGCTAAACACTTTTTAATGGGACCTTCAATAGTAACAGCAATTTTCATTGTGAACTAGCAAGTCACCCTCAATAACGTGATCTAACATTTTCATTTAAGATTGCAATGTAAAAGAAAATGTCTATGCTTTCTTTTGGTACAACACGATTATTGAAAATCCCATTAACAGGCTTCCGGTAGGTAAAGTGTTAAGGTGAAATAAAACCATGTTTCTCTATTCAAACGATGAACTTAAATCAATAAAATATTTTCTTATTTATTCTTTTTGACAGAAGATCATCGAACAAAAGGGAAGATATCTTATTCATTAAAGTTCATTGCTTGAATAAAAAAAGTAATCTTTACTTTTTTCTTCGTAATTGCGACGAATAGCAATTTTTGGAAAAAACTATGTACCCACTATCTAGTAAGGTATTCATTTTTTAATGATTACTTTTTACAATGACTGTAGAACTATTGTGGCAGTCGCGCAGTATTCATGGTACGTTGATAATCAGTAGACTAAAATTAAATATAATAATTTTAAATATTAGAAATATTAAAGGGGTTTAATATTGTTGATGTATAATTTCCAAGGTATAAGAATTACTAAACGAATGAATTCCTACTTAGTTCCCGTGTCTTGGAACTGATGCAAACCATTTTTATTTTACATAAACATCCGCGGTCTAATAATTGAGGATGATCCCGAGAAAATGTCGGAAACATAGAATGAGAGATTTTTACGTGGGGTTGTTTTCTATTAGGTTGGCAAGAAAGTAATTTCGATGTTTCAAAGTGAAATAAACCCGAATTTTTTTACTCAAGCAATGAACATATAATCAATCAAATATATTCCATTTTCCGTAAAACTCCTGGTCCTTATCGGCAAGAAACTGATCCAAGTGCGATTTCAAGTCATCATCATCAGCGAATGTTTTACCATTGTATTTTGCCACACGCATCTTTGATAACACGTAAAAAATTATTGGAGCTTGGTTCGAAAGTGTTGTCACATCCACTATAAAAAAGACCGGACATTGCACCGTCAGATTACCATTTATTCCGAAGTTTACAAAACTCTTTGAATGGTAAAACATTCGCTAACGATGATGACCTGAAACCGCACTTGGCATCAGTTTCTTGCCGACAAGGACCAGAAGTTTTATAAACGCGGAATTATGAAGCTGCCAGAAAGATGGCAGAAAATCATCGAACAAAATGAAATATATTTTACTGACTAAAGTTCATTGCTTGAATAAAATAAATTGACTTATGTTTCACCTGAAAATACCGAAATTACTTTCTTGCCAACCCAATAGTACATAAATCGATTTTGAATATTCATCGGGCACGACGCGTGCATCAATAATTTCAAGAAAGGGAATACGGCAAGTGATGTGCAGACATGCCAGCCGATAGCCGCTCTACAGTATGCGTGTCTGACAAATTTTCATTCTTGTTTTTCTTGAAAACGAAGATGAACTTTGTTTCAATTCGGCCACCTGCGCCGGCTATAATTTTTGTGAGAATAGCCAGCATCTGCCAGCTACTTGAGAGCCCAGAAAATATATCCGTAATGGTTCGTAAAACTTTGTAATTAACTTTTTAGTGTCACCGTACCGCGTGAACCGAAAGGCATTATTTAATGTCTGATACATAGTAGGAAACCGGTGAAGAGAATAAAAAAAGTAGTTATTCGGCAATGTGTTAGTAAAAGATTGTGTTAACAATGTTCATTGCTGAAAACTTTTTGGAAAGAGCCGGAGAAACAGTAGTTTCAGTTTTGTGAATTTTCATTATACAATATACTTGGCATTAGTTGGTAGGGTATTACCTTTTACGAAGAATGTTCTTTCAAATCCTGAGATTACAAAAATATGAGAATGATTGACAATTTTGTTTGCCCCGCCAACGAGAATACATTCTCAATTGAATTGAACAAATTAATTCGGGGCAGAATATTGATTTTTACGTATTTTAATGTCACATTAGGAAATATACCGCAGCGCAACTAAAAACTAAAGTAAAACTGAAAACTAAACTGAAAAAAATGGATGCACTCGCGATAACGAAATTCAAGATGAAATCCTCTCGATGACCTAGTTCTTGAAAAATCCGAGGAAGAAAGCAAGTTACGAGCTTTTCAAGCTCGATGACAAGAAAAACCCGCTGGAGCATTATCGTTGCCGCGTCGCGTTCTTGGAGCGCAACTGTGAAATCGAGCAGAAAGTTGACACCGAGCTAACACTTGGCGCTCGTGTGTCACACGGGCAACACGTAATCTCGGCTTATCAGTTGAGGCCGTGCGAGGTACGGTTGCTTATCGTTCGACGCTGAAAACAGAGACTCCCAGTGTCGTAGAATTTCGATCGGGGCGGAAGGTCTCCGCTTGAGCGGCTGCCGGAACCGGAAACGATACGTCGAGACTCGCGTTCGCGCTTTGGCATTTACGCCGATGACGACAATGGCAATAATGACGGCGATCGGCGGAGACTAAATAGGACTCGATGCACCGGGATTACACGCAACAATGAGTCGCATTAAACGACATTACTCGCCGGGCTCGTTGAAACGAACCATTTCGTGCCTTTGTTACGCCGGCACGGCCCTTTTGTTGGCCGCGGATTCATCGAGGGAAAACGCGCGCGCGCGCGTCGTCTTCTTGTAATTGCATTGCACCGGTTTCGGAGCGGGATCCGCGCAACGCGACGATCTCGGCGAATGATGCATTAGAATTACAAACGCTCGTTAAACTTTTAGTCGTGAAGAACGCGTTCAAGCCCGGAACAATACGTTGCTGGTGACTAACCGCTCCACAGGCCTCTCTTTATGTTTATTTCGCTCTCCATAGTCGACCGTTCCGTAATACCTTGCAAACAACCGGACCTGGTTAGTTCCCGGGCTAAGAGTAAGTAAGAACGATTTTATGCAGCCAACACTTGAGAAAACGCTACCGTCAGTCTTCGTTTAGTCGGGAAATGGAACATGTCTCCTTTCGTTCGCTTCTGGAACGTGCACGCGCACTCAGACACGTCTGAAATTGTTTTATCAATGATATTTACCCTTCACTTTTACCTCGCCATTGAAATAAACTGGTATCTTCCGTTTATACAGGGTGTCCTAAAAATGTTGTACAGTAAAGTCGATATTACCGTCCAACAGCCGTATTTATAGAGGACAGTAAGGTTGGTGTGTATGATCGTATTTTTGTTACTTCAAAGGAGGGTCCGAACATAAAGAAGGACAATGAAATTCAAAGGAGAAGCCGATCATAGAGAAGGACAGAAAGAGTGTCTCTTTCTTTCCCATACGCTGTCCTTCCTTGCGACCGAAACTTGAATCGTCGATTTAACCACTAAATACAATTGGAATTATATCGTGTTTGGTCTTATATTAATCAGAAAAATGCCAGAAATACGATAGTGAAATGTAACGCTATACAATCTTAATAATCGCAAATTAAAAGTATTAGAATCCGTCATTTTGACGGGTCCCGTAAACTTAGCGTTAAGACTGCCGATGCGTAATTGAGCTTTTTATTCCAAAAAGAAGCTACAGTGCGTAAAATGGCGGAGAGGCAAGAAAAGCGCAAAGTCACCAGAATCGACTATAATATCAATAGCTTTAGGAATATATTGTCAGATGGGTTTTATGTGCAAGCCCAGCCAAGTAGGGCTTTTGCGAGTAAGAGGTACTCTTTATGGGTTGGAAGGCAGTCAGCGGGTCACGCTAAAAGCCAAACCCATGAAATAGCGGAGATATTACCTCGTATATTACCCTATCACGAGACTTTTTGGCACTCGGCTGTTGAAATTGATTTGTGCGAGTAACATCCTCACTACGCTTTGACTCCTTTAAGATTTCTAGTGTACATAGCATATTTTTGTAGTTTCAACCCTTAAGTGGTACAGTAAAGTCGATATTACTGTCCTCTGTTTACACCAGGTTCTATGTCCAGTGTCTACTCACTCCACTGGTGGCACACATTGACTCGAATGAATCGAAATGTTCAACTTTCTTAATTTTCATTATATTTTTACGAAATTTCACTATCGTATTTCTGGCACTTTTCTGATTAATATAAGACCAAACACGATATAATTCCAATTGTATTTAGTGGTTAAATCGACGATTCAAGTTTCGGTCGCAAGGAAGGACAGCGTATGGGAAAGAAAGAGACACTCACTCTGTCCTTCTCTATGTTCGGACTCTCCTTTGAAGTAACAAAAATACGATCATACACACCAACCTTACTGTTCACCATAAATACGGCTGTTGGACAGTAATATCGACTTTATTGTACAGTGTTTAGTCAGATTATAAATTATCATCCTAGAATCTTTTTAAAATTTAGTATAAATTTGTTTCAGATACTTTTAACAGTCGTAACGTAAAATCTAATAACACTGGGGTCTCTTACACCCCGACAAATGAATTTCATAAATAGCCTCGTTTTTAATAAATTCGCGATCAAGAATAACACAGGATAAAAAGTAAACGAACAGATTTAATTTTATTCGTATGAAACTTCTTTTAAAAAATCTGAAGCTGGGGTATCTGAGACCCCACATTACCTAGCGAAGGTTAAGTATATTTTCTAAGACTAACTAATCCAAATGTTCTGAACAAGTTAAAAAATGTCGATATTGTATCAGCGATTTTCGTACAACACAGTAGCGATAGATAGTGTAAAGAAATTTCGTTGGAGTCATGGAAGAACCCAGTATATCAATCAAGAGTTATTTTTATACATTCATATTCAATAGCATTTATAAGTTTATTTATTGATCACAAAGAAATAGTAGAATGACAGGATCTAAGAAACAACACGGATCCGAGGGTTTTTCTTAGATCAAGGCTTTACCGTAGTATCAAAGCAAAGTACACCTCCTCTCAAAAGTGTGTGGACAACACGTTTAATTTTTTATGCGGTCTAGTTTATACAGTTAATAAAAAATTCATTAGATATCTCACCAATAATTATTATTATTGTCTTCGGAAGACAGCAAACCACGCTAATGGATCATCGTGGATTTAAACAGTATTAGCCCTGCCGAAGAAACTTGAATTTATTCAAGAGATTGTAATAATTAAATTGTACAATTCGGTACTATTAAAATAAATTATACTTGCAACAAAGTGTCCACATATTTTCGAGCGGGAGTGTATGTCTAGCCGTACTTCATATTAAAACAGAAGTCTCCATTTATGTGCATTCGATTCAAGTCACCTCGCTTATTTCAGTCTCATTCATCGTCTCGCATTCCATCTTTCTGTTCGGCTTGCACGGTTACTTCTCGCCACACTGCCAAGAAGAATAGAAGCACATTTATGTTGGTACACTGAGCGAGAGTGCTCTTGTCTCGAGGACGGTCAGTTGAGCAGCGAATTAATAGAGTTGACGACACTGGTTTCTTTCCTATCTCTGGAACACAACGGTTCTTTATATTCATCGTTGTCGCTACTGATGGCGTTAATTCAAATGAAATTTACTATCGTAAAAATGATAATGAAACAGGTGTTCCCTGGACACTAACGGCGCCTGCTGCGTGTAAGTAATTCATTAAAAAATTACCGACTATTCGGCGAGTAAATATCTTGCGAAAGGCTAAATTTTATTTTATAATATTTATAATATAGAACAGTGCAAAATTTAATTATAAATTTTCTGGGCGGATAAAATGGTCCACTCTAAATTATCGGATGAAATTTACCTGAACAAGGGTTGAACTGTAAAATAAAGTTGAGGCGAGGGTTAATGGTAAGTACCCTTTGCGCCCGTGTGCTAAAAAGAACAACTTTTTAATCAAAATGGCAGAGCTAAAATCTACTTGGTTTCATGCTTCGACTATCAATTACGCGGTGTAAAAATATACGAACCTTCTCGAAACTGAATGACACGAGTTTTCGTTGAAAAAAGTGTTTCAGAAATACCATCTAAACTTAAATAAATCTCATTGTTAAACTCGTGCAAGACTCATTCGTGTTTGATCAAATCTTTATCATTTCTAGTGGTTCGAAAATTGCTTCTTCTATGCTTTTAATCATATTTATAGATATATTGGTTTATCCTATTTTCCGCTTCGTTCATTCCTATTCTCAGCTCTGTCGTATTGGCAATTATACCTTAAAAGATGGGTAAAATAAATGGTATGTTTACTTACAACAAACTGGAGGTGACCTCGATAACTTTGGAAAAGAAAGGATCGACAATAAATTTGGTACAATCATTTTAAAGCTCCCCTCGAACCGTGTTGTTTTAGCTGAAAAAATTTCCAATCGAACCACTAGAGGAAAATAATCTTAAGCCGATCACGCTTCGTGGTCCACCCTGTATTTTTGAAAGGCATTGCAAAGGTAATTCCACGTGCAGTCGCGATCGACCAACGGTGGAATCACCGGTGGCAGCATGCGCGGTAGATAAAAAGTATTTTGGCGCGGATTGTACGTGGTTATTGACCTTGTTCTTGACCTCCATCGTAATTACGGTGCGCGTTGCACTTTTTAGGGGTATGGAGAGCGCATCGATCGATGACGTGTCCCCAACGTTTCGGGATTCCGTTCAGTTATTTCCCAATCTACTGATTTCCGACTAAAACCGTGCGCGCTTTTCACTGGTTCACCTCGGAACCGGTCGGGAACTAAACGGATCTCCGTTCTGATAACCGGCAAGCATCAATAAAGCTGCCGCACAGTTTTCGAGGCACAAGTGCGTCGTCTATTAATAGATGTTTCTTCTCTCCTCTCCTCTCGTGCTCCAGCTCGTTCGTCTTTCTCTCTCTCGTTTTCACTCTTCTCCGTTCTCTTTGTCTTTTCTCCGTATGGTGTACCCTCGAGAAAGGGAATACCTGCGACGACGAGAAGGCGAAAAGAAGGGGGTGGTGGCGTGCGACGTGCAGCCTTTTTACGCACACTCGGCTCGAAATGCGTGTGCGGGACACATAGACCTCTTTTCCGCGGCACTCGGTTCCAACCGGCCAGACAGAAAAAAAATGTCCAATAAAAATAAGTCCTAAAGCGGTTCCCGCACGCACTATTCCGCCGAGCTCTCACTTCTTCTCGGGAATTCATATTGTTACTTGTACCCGCGCGCTCTCTCTCTCCCCTTCTCTTCTTCTCTTTCTCTTGTTTCCTTTTCTCTGTCGTCCTCTCTCCACCCCTCCGCCCCTCTCTCTCTTTCTCTTATTTTGCCTCGTCTCTATCCATCTTCGTCTGCCAGTACGTATTCATTGCTTTCCGGCACAATGCATATCGAAACGGTGCTGTTTCCAGATAACGATCTTTCAGGATGTTTCCCCGAATTCCGCCGTGGATCGTTGCTCTAACTGTCGTCATGAAGTCGGTGCACCAGTGTCGGAACAGACGGAAGACAATCTTTAAGATCTTGATTACTTCTTGCGAACAGGGGATCAAGGGATTAAGGGTGTACGAGGTGTGATCAAAAAGTAAGGTGACTTTTTGAATTTCCCGGGATACCTACAGTCGATTTTGAGAAACACCTGTTTCTATCCTACATGAAATGATGGTGAAGGAGCAGACAGTACCTAATTATGAACTTATACACGATAGGGGTGGCACGCATAAGAATACGAAGTGTGATCCAAAAATTAAGGTGACTTTTTGAATTTCCCGGGATACCTACAGTCGATTTTGAGTAACACCTATTTCTATCCTACATGAAATGATGGTGAAGGAGCAGACAGTACCTAATTATGAACTTATACACGATAGGGGTGGCACGCATAAGAATACGAGGTGTGACCCAAAAATTAAGGTGACTTTTTGAATTTCGCGGGATACCTACAGTCGATTTTCGTTTTCATTTTTTTCTTATGCTGGCACACTCGTCCCGAACATATGTTCACAGTTTCAGCTATATAGCATTTTTTGTTTGTTTGTGAGAAGCATAAAGGTTAGAAGTGTTTTGCGTGTTCGGCGATTTTCTGCTGTCGAAAAAAATGGATCAAAGAATTTGCATGAAATTTTGTGTAAAAAATGGAATTAAGTGCTCCAAAACAATTGAAATGTTGACAGTGGCATACGGTGAGTGCACTTTGAGTGAAAACAAATGTTTATAAGTGGTACAAGCTCTTCCAAGAAGGCCGAGAAGATGTTAATGACGAAGCTCGCCCTGGACGCTCCAGTGCGTCAACAACCGATGAAAACGTTGAAGAAGCGAAGAAAATAGTGTTGGGGAATCGTCGAATTACCATTAGTGAAGTTGCTGATGATGTCGGCATCTCGTTTGGTTCGTGCCAAGCAATTTCAACGGATGTTTTGTGCATGAGACGCGTGCCAGCGAAGTTTGTTCCGAAACTGCTTAATTTTGAACAGAAGAAACGTCGCATCAGCATCGCTCAGGAGCTGTTGAACGACGTCAATGATGATCATGATTTGCTTAAAAGGGTCATAACTGGTGACGAATCATGGGTATATGGTTATGACGTCGAAACCAAAGTCCAATCGTCCCAATGGAAGTCCCCAGAAGAGCCAAGACCGAAAAAAGCACGCCAGGTTCGATCAAATGTCAAGGTTTTGTTCACTGTTTTCTTCGATTATCATGGCGTAGCGCATCAGGAGTTCTTACCACAAGGTCGTACGGCTAATAAGGAGTATTACCTTGAAGTTATGCGCTGTTTGCCTGAAGCATTACGAAAAAAACGCCCGGAATTTTGGAAACCCAATTCATGGATTTCGCATCGCGATAATGCACCTGCACACGCATCGTTGCTTGCGAGTAGTTTTTTGGCCAGAAACAATACCACAATCATGCCTCAGCCACCATATTCACCGGATTTGCCCCCCTGCGACTTTTTCCTGTTCCCAAAACTGAAGAGACCCATGAAAGGACGAAGATTTGCAACGATCGAGGAGATAAAGACTGCGTCGCTGGAAGAGCTTAAAGCTATACCAAAAAGTGCTTATCAGAAGTGCTTCGACGATTGGAAAAACCGCTGGCACAAGTGTATTATATCTGAGGGGAATTACTTTGACGGGAACAACATAAATATCGATGAATAAATCTATATTTTTTGATAAAAATAGAAAGTCACATTACTTTTTGATCACACCTCGTAAATGAGATGAAAATCATAGTTTTTCGCGACTTTTGGTCAGTTTCTGATTAAAATCCACAGATTCTGCCATATTTCGATGCGTGTCGTTTTTTCCTGCGTTAACCGATTTCGATGGAATTTCTCAGCATTTGTATAAAACTAACATACATCTACAAAAAGCATATTTTAAATTTTCATTACGGGCTCTAATAAAAAAGTTATAAACGGTGCTTCTTTTACGTTCTCATGTAATTCTTAGCCATTGCAATTTTTTAAAAATCTTTTCTGCATGTCATTTAGTAAATCAATAGTTCGAATTGCTCAAAGAAAGTCAGGTCGTTTGGTGCGATCATAAAAAAGTTATACTGTTTTACAGTGCGTTCAAATAATTTCGTGGTTCACTGTATGTACCTGGGAATAATAATTACAACCGATAATCTATGTATACAAACTTTTATTTGGTCGTGACGCTTGAAATATCTGTATTCTATGTTGAGGATAAATATTGGCTGACTGCAACAGTTCTGATATGTTTCTAACAGTGTAATTCTTGTAACAGCTGTTCGTCATCCGTAACAGCCTATATTGAAAATTTAAGAAATACGTTCTGTAGTTCTGTGTCAATTATATGCATTGTGAAAGTTTTATCGAAATCGGTTGTTGCAGGGAAAAACGAAAGACATAAGGTCTGCGTCTCTAACACAGTACACTCACACACCGCTAGACCACGTATACGTATGCCAGGATTGCAAGGGTCCGAGATTCCACTCCTGATTTCTCAATAATGCAAAGACGGGGTTTCTTAGTAGTCAAAATCGCTAGATGAAAGATCGATCTACGGGGCTATTTGCTTCAAAAGTCCTACTTTTACGTTTACGACGCGTAATTCTCATTATTCGGCAGTATATCGACAGCCATGATAGACAGCAGCACCGTCGCCTGTTCATTGCTTCTCGCGGCTCCGTGACATGCTGCAGATTAATGAGAATCACGCGTCGTAAACGAAAAAGTAAGACTTTTTAGGCAAATAGCCCCCTAGATTGATCTCTCATCTAATGATTTTGACTACTAAAAAAACGGGTGATTTTGGCTACTAAAAAGGGGACAACATAAATATCGATGACTAAATAAATATTTTTTGATAAAAATAAAAAGTCACCTTACTTTTTGATCGCACCTCGTATTTGAATGCCCATCGGTACAAGTCGCCCAACTCGTACTCTTCCGTGTTGATCTATCCAAGTCGAGGATTTCGATCATTACGCGGCAAGTTCCTCGCATTCGGAGACCAGACGCTATTGTAAGAGCTGGTAAGTGTGATCCGCGGCACGTGCGCGTGTTCCAACGCTTTCATTCCACTGGCCACCCCTAGGCCGTGAAAATGTTCACGCTCTCGAGGGTGAGACAGGGGCGAAATTTTAAAAAGCGCACCGCTCGTCGAACGGTTTAGCTAATCGGTACCATTAAAACCAAGAGATATGGAACGAAGACACGCGAATGAACGACCCCTGAGGGGAAATCGCGGACTGTCGTGGACGACAGAGCCGGTCAGTGAAAAGAGTGCCACGGAGTCCACCCCTGTGTGTGCGTGTGCGTAGAACCTCGAATAATTAATGGTTGTATCGCGTGCAGAAGTTTCTGAACGCGCCGCGCCGTAGGGGTGCACCTGAAGTACGCCGCGTTTCGACGCAGTGAAGGCACGCGTCGTGTACCTGCCTCGCAACACGACTACGTGCACCTATGCCGCCGGTGTGCTTGCATGTTTCTGCTGGAGGGGTGCGTGAACACCGCAAAGTGCATGATTTACAAAGTGTTTACTAGACTCGATGCCCCTCCGAATACTTGTAGCGACGCTACGCGACCGGCACAGTATCAATTGACGGGCTGAGAATCATAGCAAGGTGAAATGGAGTATGTGCGCACTAGGTTTTGTAAAATTGGACATTAAACTGGTGTATTTTCACTGATGGTCCGTGTTTTTCGGTAATAACTCTTTAAGAAAGTGACAAAGGATATACAAGAGGAGCTACACCCCTTTTAAGGTTTCCGTACATTTTTGGGAGATTAAATTTGGGAGATTCCTGTAGATTAATGAGTATAATTACGTCATGACGAAGTGAATCGATCGGTTTGAAAAGTAACTCGTAATAGAAATTTAATCAATATTTTTGCTGAAACCAAATTTTATGTAACTCCCAATTAAATAAACCGTTTTCAGATCGTTTCACATAATTTATATCGTGATCTCTTTCTCGAAAGAAAAGATCTATGAGTCACAATAGCTGTCCATCTCCTCCTGTTAAACGCGTGTTGCAAGTGGACAGCTATTAACGCTAGGTTTACGGAGCTCTAGAAATAACTATTTCACACTATTTTATAAACATAACGAGTATGTGTCTATCCAAATTTTTGCCCATTTTACCAATGATATAAGCTGAAGTGGGATAAGTGCGCACTAGTTTTTGTAAAGTTGGATTTTAAACTGATCTATTTTCAGTCTGGTATGTAAAAACTTAACGCTCTTTGTATCAAACTCTTGCTACAATTATTACTGACGAATTAGTATTATGTAGGATTCTAATTTTGCTTGAAAATTATCAATTTTGATAGGATATTGTACAAAGTGTCAACTACTATGCACTTGTCCCTAATATAGAGCAAGAGCGTATCTGAGAGTTAAAAATGCTTTTAAACCTTGTTTCAAGTGCTACGGGGCAAGAAAATACTGATCAACAAGCCTGCTATAAAATGATTTTTATTGCATTAAATTATATTGTTTAGTTTTATAGTTATCTATTTTTAAACAAACATGTACTTTTATGTTGAAATATGAAAGGGGATACAGTGATATTAAAACAAAGTTTAAAAATGCTCTCGAACCTTGTTTGTTAAGCGAGAAAAACACCTTTATTTTTGGGCGACATCTACGTTGAATAGTTCATACTAACTTATACTACATTAATAAATACAAGCTAGAGAGATTTCAGTTAACATTGTTTTTCGAATCTTACTGAAGGATGGCAGCATACTCTTTTGTCACTAAGCCAATTGGGCATTTGGGATCATAGTGGTGTAAACCCGACTTACGATCTTTTGCTTTCAACCTCTGTTATGTATTGGGTTGGCGAGAAAGTAATTTCGTTATTTTATGGTGAAATAAAAGCCAATTTTTCTCTTCAAGCAATGAACGTTAATCTTCTTATTCTTAATTCTAGTAGCTTCATAATTCCGCGCTCATAAAACTTCATAATTTTCCCAAAATTGGGTTTTTTATGTCACCTTAAAATACCGAAATTACTTCGTTGCCAACCTAATAGAAGAAGGGACATGCGAATTCTATTGAAGTGTATCCCACCTTTTTAGCGCTCCATTTTCAACCGAATTTAAACCGCCGAAGATGCATTTACGAGATAATAATTCTACTTTCGATAAAATTTTCAGCATGTGTATAGCTTTACACAAATGCTATGCTAATTAGCATAGATCTACGAAACAAATAAAAACGTTTTAAAAATATATCTTCATGATAATATTTACAGAGTCCAATTACACATTTTCCTTTGTCCTAATAATTTATGCTGATCAACAATACTTTAGCGATCCTACCTCCAACGAGATTATCCACATTTCCGTCCACGATATTTCATTTCAACAAAGTTAAACGAACGCCCATGTTGAACGCCATCATGCACGGATCCAGAGGTTCACCGTAAATCGCATTTGTAACAACCTCTACGATTTCGAAGAATTATTTCGGTACCAACATCGAAAACTTCGTTTGCGTACGGCACGAAACATATAATTAGCCGGCGCGCGGCGTCAAAAACCCAAACAAAGTACAAGCGTGAAGGCTTTTATCGGTGATCTGTAATTACACTGCAAAGTATTATCACACACGCGAATATCGTAGCCCCGGCAAACGAGCCCCCAAGTCAACTGCAGCAGCGTGATTGCAAAGCGAATCTCGGGGCCACCGCGAAAGTGGCCGTAATTCCATTATTTATTGCACAAAGCCTAGAAAGAGGGTAGTATGCCATCACGAGCCGAAACATAACAGACGCAATGCGTGCACACGCACACGCATATGTTCGTGCCAGAAGGACACGCATATACATACGTCTTCCGCGATCCTTCCAACCCCTTCGGGGAGAATCTCTTGCCTCGGGAACACAAGGGGGGCCTCTGGTACGTAAGCAGGGTCGCGGGTTCTAAGTGACTGCAGGGCTCTCCGGAGGGTGCGAAGATAAACCCTGTAAACATTCGTGATAAAGTTGGCCCCCGGGGAGAAACGAGAGGAGGCGCAAGAAAAGACGAGTACACACCCCTATCCCGTCGCTACGGCTGTATTGTTCGACGATTAAAGGCCGTCGACGACGAAAAAAAAAACCTGCACACGAGAAATTCAATTGCGGCCCGAATGAAAAGTTCCCGGGACGATGCGGTGGGAGAGGGGCCCTGGCTAAACGTCGCATCGGGGAGAGAACAATGAGTTAAGGAGGAACATACTGCGCGCGCGGAGTGGCTCGGAACGCGTTTGATTAAATCCGAAATTCATGGAACGAGGCTTGACTTCCCCGGAAACCTCGCCTTCGGAGACAAGATGGCAACGGCGATACGATCATGGGTTCCAGGGAAACGAAGATTATACGTGTGTCTCTGTCGGGCCGTAAAGCGCGAAGACAGCTAGCCACGGTTAATAAGAGTGCGTACCACTGATGTACCCTTTTGATCCGACGTTGCCAGCCACTTATCCTGCCGGCGCGGCAGAAAGTTTCGAATCACTTTATAACTCGGGGAAAGTGGCGTTTGCCTGGTTAAACCAATCAGCTCGAGTGCCTGCTAATAATTACGGGTAGCGAGATGAGACCAAGGTTGCGAAAATCAGTTCGAGAAAATCGGTTAAATTGAATTTGGAGATACAATTCTGTCTCGGTAAACGACACCAATGTGCATTGAAAATAGGACATGTCCATTCCCTCTTCTTCTTCTGAAGTTGTCCGCTCGACACTTCTTAGAGCCAAAACGAACTTAGAGCCGAACGTACGTCGTATTCTATCCTTTTGCGATAAGAGATGTCGCTGCTCGACCTAGAGTCGTCGGATGAGGGGAGGAAGCACAGATTGAGGGGAAAAGGTTACCCTCTCTGCCAGTACCGGACACATGCATGACAGAGACGGGGAAGGGGAAGGTAGAGCGAGGACACAAGTCTTAATCTGGCGACTGTGACAGCGGTTCGTTTCAAGAGATAGAACAACGAGGATAAAAATTTATAAATATTCTTCGAAGTTCCGTGAACTCGTTCGAAAAATCATTTTTGCGAGAATGTAGTAACCTCTTCGATTGGTCAACTTCTGTTTAACCTTCCGTGTACTGGGGTGTAATTGGACCCCATACATTTTTGGAGAAAAAGGAAAAGAAAAAATTCGACTGCACGAGTATTTGTGAAATTTTAATGATTCTGAAAAGATAAGTATGCACTACTTCAAAATTTGAAATATTGGGTTGGAATGAAAGTTAGTAGCGTTTTTCAGTCGGTGGCGCCGAAAGCGTGTGTCAGTTCGATGCGTGGGTAAAACGAAAGAGTTGTACACATATTCTGAAAGCTTGTTTTTCAACGTATCTCTCTGTGACAGTCATTTTTGGTTTAGACAATTGTACAGCTACCAAGTAGAAGTTTAAAAATGAAAGAAAAGAAGATTCATTTTCGCCGTTTGATGATTCTTTATTTTCGGAAGGGAAAGTATGCTGAAGAAACAGTACGGAAGATTTGTCGCGTTTATGGGGATAGTTCTGAAGATGAAAGTATCGTACGGAAATGGGTTGCTGGCTTCAAAAGCGGCAATTTTGATTTAGAATTTAGAGGATCGAAAACGTTCTGGTACGCCTCCAGTGGCTGATGACGATATAATTACAACAGAAATCAAAACTATCATATAGATAGCAAAGAGTAGTAGAACAAAGTGGCAAATACATTGTTGAACAACATTATGTACACAAATAAATACTTTGTCTTAAAGTTTTGCTTAAAAAACGCTACGAACTTTCTTTACAACCTAATATATCATAGATAGAATTCCTAAAAAATTTGCAAATTTTCCATTCGTCAATTTTTTATTTCCGTTTTTATCAGTCTGAGCTACATTTTCACCCCATACGCAGAGAAAAGGTTAAGGACCGCGTCTCCTAGACAGACGACACTCGCGCGTGACTGCACACAATCACCACAGTACACTCACACACCGCTAGACCAACGATTTTTTACTAATGCAAAGACGGGGTTTTTTAGTAGTCAAAATCATTAGATGAAAGATCAATCTAGGGGGCTATTTGCCTCAAAAGTCTTACTTTTTCGTTTACGACGCGTGATTCTCATTAATCTGCAGCATGTCGCGGAGCCGCGGGAAGCAATGGACAGGCGACGGTGCTGCTGTCTATCGTGGCTGTCGATATACTGCCGAATAATGAGAATTACGCGTCGTAAACGTAAAAGTAGGACTTTTGAAGCAAATAGCCCCGTAGATCGATCTTTCATCTAGCGATTTTGACTACTAAGAAACCCCGTCTTTGCATTATTGAGAAATCAGGAGTGGAATCCCGGACCCTTGCAATCCTGGCGTACGTATACGTGGTCTAGTGGGGTGTGAGTGTACTGTGTTAGAGACGCAGTCCTTAATGTCTTTCGTTTTTCCCTGCAACAACCGATTTCGATGAAACTTTCACAATGCATATAATTGACACAGAACTACAAAACGTATTTCTTAAATTTTCAATATAGGCTGTTACGGATGACGAACA